>OY735231.1:38805405-38840405 GCA_963457665.1 Thysanoteuthis rhombus | reverse complement strand
AGTTCTGTGGTGCATAGGGAGGATACCAGCCTCTGGATCTGAAGTTAAGGCTTCGATCCTACCTCGTGGTACTGGACGGAATAATGGATAGTCTATAGCCACACTAAAGAGTTGTAATACAACGAAACAGCTGTCTATGGATGACACAATAATATATATATATATATACACACACACACACATATATATATATATATATATATATATGTATACATATATATATACATATATCTATAAATGTAACTATCCGATTATCATGGAGAATGGATAAACAAGACGAGATTTGGGTATGAAGTGATTATACGAGGTACAATCTTAACAAGGGGCACTTTGGCTCAGTGGTAAGAGCAGCGTCGCGTTAAGATAGCCTCCTGTTAGGCGCTGGTACGATTCCTCAAGAAACCCATTTCTTCAACTTTTCATCCTATTTACTCTGTTCAGGCGATCTGGCATATTCGCAGTACAAAAACGGGATGACGTTTTGATTGAAGTTTCCAATAAAATTACACATTCATAATTATACATATATATATATATATATATATATATATATATATATATATATATATATATATATATATATATATATATACTCTCATTTTGTAGGCTGGACTTGATAGCCCTGTTTTCTTCTTTCCAAATTGGATGATCATACAGATTAAAATGGCTACTAACCGTCGTCGTGAATGAAACAAAACATGAAACGTCAAAAAGATGTCCGCCCAACTCTCCAACGAATTTGCATCCAATCGATTCAATTCAAGTCTTTGCAATGTCGCCTACACACTGGAATTAAAGGAGGATAAATTCATGTGTGTCATTCAGGTACGGAACTGACATATTTAGTATCTCCAAAATGTTCTCAACATTAAAATAATCTATGCATAAATGTCTTACCCAGGCAACGGTATTCGAGATCGAGTCTACATTGTCCATGGAATAGAATGAATGACCTGATCCACAGTGAAGTAACCGAGATGTTATCGACTTAATATAGGTATAGGATTAGTTTGATAAAGTTGAACAACCGAAGCCATCAAAGATGGTGATGGCTTCTATCCATTTTTTATACTTCATGTGTTTGTTTGTTTGTTTTCCAGTTCTCTTGGACATATCGTTTTGTCTACAGACTTGAAAATTGGCATCAGTACTCCACTTCTAAAATGATTTTTGTTTTTTTGGAAAAAACACTTTTTTAAAAATCTTTTGACAGCGGTACATTCTAATGGATTTAATAATAACATCTAGATTCTCCAGGATTTAGATATGTTTTACTTGATTTTAGATGTTTTCCAGTGGAAAACGTCAGTGACGTCATGATCAGAATATATTCTGAGCATATCTATTCTTTGATGTTTTTTATAACATGACTTACATTTTGTCGCAACGGTTGTCTAATTTATTGACTGTGATGGTGAGTTTTTTCTATATATATATATATATATATATATATGAAGAGCAATAGTTGCTATGAGGACTTTAAAAAAAATCTCTTATGAACTCTGAACTCATTCGATTAACGCTGACAAAAAGGACTGTTGCATTGTAGATTCTTACTAAGTTTTGCTTATTCCAGGTCTTTTCATATCGATCTAAATGTCTCTCTTCCGAGCTGTTGCTTTTCTTGGCTGCCCATATTCTCTATAATCACTATATCTAATCCCACTCTAAATCTCTACAATAACTCAGTCTGACCAAAGGCCACACTAGTAAAGCCCCTGTTAGGATCCACTGACTTCATTGGCGAATTATTCTGCGGGACTAATTAGCTAAGCAGATCATGTATTAACATTTTGGTTTTTAGATTTTAGCGTTTGTAGTGCCTCCCTTAATAAGCTCGTGCGGTAGACCAATTCGCTACTATTGTAACTTCAGTTCTGGCTGGATGCTCCATTGATGAGGCCTCATGCCAGACTAAGCTGACATTATATATATATATATATATATACATATATATATATACATATATATAACCCCACCACCCCTCCTACACTACCCCAAACATACCAGAAAATCCACCTCTACAACACTACCCCCTACCTTGACACACTCTGCCCTCCCCAAGGCAAACTGCTGCTGCTTTACCAAAATCCCAATACCTGCTGGTCATTCTTACATTCAGCAGGAGGCATCTAGTAGCCCTGACAACAAAACTTACCCACAATGCATAGTCCCTAGCAGTGGACTCTGGTTCCACATGGTACATTTTAATCCACACTCACACAACGCGCACCACTGATGATGGGAGAAATCCCGAAACATGTATGGACTATAGACATATAAGGATTAATAAACCTTACCACCAAAAACTTCACTCCCGAGTCTGTCTCACTCTCTAAAGTACACATTATATACATATATATATATATATATATATATACATATATATATATACATATATATATATACATACATATATATATATACATATATATATATATACATATAAATACATATACATATATACACATATATACATATATATATACATGTATATATATATATACATATATATATATACATATATATACATATATATATATACATATATATACATATATATATATATACATATATATATACATGTATATATATACATACATATATATATATATATATATATATATATATATATATATATATATATATATATATATATATATGTATATATGGTTTGTGCAAAAATGCACTTTTTCACAATCAATTTGAAAGCAGTATATCTCAGTTTACTATAAAAGAGTTCAATCGAAATAAGAACCTTCGGAATTTACAGATTTTGTTCCCTAGAAACAAATCAATTTATTCCAAGGGAGTAATCGAAATGCTTGAAAAAGTAGTTGTCGATTGAGAAAGATCTGGTGGATGAGCTGAGCGAGTCAGAGTTACGTAGTCTATTTCGTTTAACCTCTGCCGAGTCATCCCCGTCACATGTCAAACTTCTTTGCCTTTCCAATTTGGTACAAACGTCAAACCGCCGTTGATGGTCAATGTGTGGGTGTTCTGCAACATCTTGGGTTATTTCGCGTGGGTTTCGTTGTCGAAAGTGCCAGTAAAGTACACACATTTTTAGTTTGTAGAGGGAAGGTTTTATTCACGTTGTTACTTTAATGATGACCTGGACACTTCACGTTAGTTGTACAAAAGTAGGACTTTGAAATATTTAGATTATTCCCATTGTGAAATAAATTATTTTAGAGTTGTTGTTTTTTTCATTTTTAATTGTATGCAGATGAATTTCTGTATTTTTGAAAAATCATTCTAAACAATAGTTAAGCGTTATAAATATATCGTAAATAGCAACCCCAACTCCAAACAAAAAAATTAACAACTGACACTCATCAAAAGGTAACAGAAGTGTTATTGATTGGAAGTATGAAAAATTTTAATACACTCTTTTTTTTTTTTTTTGCTTTTACTGGTAAAAGAAATCATAACCTAAAATTTACTAAAAAATCAAGATGAAGCTAAATCATCATCATCATCACCGGTCTTTTCACGTCCGTCTTTGGACATAGACCTTCCCCAGGATTCGCCACAATTCCCTATCATGGGCATCACGGAGCCAGTATTTCCTGAATCTGTCAAGTTCATCTCTCCATCTTGTGTTCTGTCGGCCTCGGTTTCTTATGTGATCTCTAAGGATCCATGTTGTGAGACGTGATGTTCATTGGTTGTCTTTCATTCTTGCAACATGGCCTGCCCATTGCCATTTGAGTTTTTTTTAGTTGTTTCTAGAAATGATTAAGTTTTACATCAGGACTTCTCAGAATTTTTCTCTTATATTATTTTGCAACCGATGAAAAAGTATTTTCGCAACTCCTCACTCAGTGATATAAACCAATACTATTAGTCGTAATCTCACTGTGACTGAATATAAAAAGAAATTACCCCCACATTCTGGAAAAGAATTGAAAATATTATTTATGGTATTTACAGTTTATCATTGAAAAAAATACTAATAAAATAAAACAGAAACGGAACTTGTATTCATAAAATTATTGAATAGCATTGAGTCATTTCTAAATAAGTACCAAAAGCAGAAAACATTTGTATAAAGACGAAAAGAACCTCTAGTTATATGATTTCCTTAATATTTCTGTAATTCCCAATTGGCTTTATGCAATTCCCGGAGTCGTCTCAACCCCTAGTTCGAGAAGTGTTTGTTTACAATACTTCATCTGATGAAAATAAATTGGCTAGTTTCTGCTGCTGGTGCCACTGATGATGTCAAGTCTATTTTTCTTACCGTGCTCTCTCTTTTAACAAACACTATTACTGACTAACGTATATATATATATATATATATATATATATATATATATATATATATATAAACTATTTATCTGTAAACCCAAGGCCACCTCACCACCTACCATTACTACTATTGTCTTTCTGCTCTCTCCAATTCTGTTTTTCCTCTGAGCGTTGTATTTTTTTTTTAGATGTGTCCAACATCTCTATAACTCATTTTGTCTGTTCCCAGTAATCTGACATCACTCATCATTTTTTGATTAATTCTCGTGATTTCCCTTTCAGTCATACGTTCTTTTTTACTATCAAAGGACAATCAGTTATTCTTTTTTCTATAGCGCTCACAAGCATGGAATAATAGATCAAAATTGTTTTTAAGATATAATTTTCCCCCTTAGTTGGCCCCCTTATCCGCGCTTCCCTTCAGTGATCCCCCTTATGTGCAGTTTCGATTTCTGTGATCATCTTTTATTCGCAGATTACTTTCCATATCCGCGGTTTCCCTCACAGTGATGTCTACTCTATCTACGGTTTCCCTTTTCAGCGGTACGTGGACACATTATTAGAATTCCGTTCTTGTTACAAATAAAATTTGGAAAATAAACGAATAAGTTTACGACACCTCAATAAGTGGATGATTTTTTTGATAATTAGTAAGGAAACTTTTCAAAATTTGACAGGTTTGCTGGCTACACACACACACACACACACACACCTACACACACACACACACACCTACACACACACACACACACACACACACAATTAACGCTCCTCTATTCAGGGTTGATCACTTTTGAGTAAGGTAACTCGTTCATTGTAAGCTTATGCAATGCTCTTCCATAGGAATAGAGAACTCTGGTGGATGGGGAATATAAAATAAATGAATGTATTACTTAAATTCAGCCTTACTGACCGTGCAGTTCTCTAGCGCAGAGGTAGGATATCGGTCTCCGGGTCTGAAGCGAAGGTACTGGATGGGATAATGGATAGTCAATAGCCACACTGAAGAGTTGCAATACAACGAAACAGCTGTCTGTGAATGACACAATAATATATATGTATATATATGTCACCGACAGCTCCCCGTTGCTGGTACCATGTAATCCAACATTAACCCAAGAAATGCCGTAATCCCTTGCTGCCCCACAAGAGCAAGTTGTGACACAAGGTTGTTTCTGATGTGGGGTTCCAGGCACAGGAACTCAGCAAAAATTGCTCCTGTCCCCGTAACTAGTGTTGCGAAAGTATCAGGGCAAGCCCGACCCATCCTTTTCAGTGCGATGGGAGGGTACTACCCCGAGGTGTACTGCTCGCCTGAGACTTTTCTTTTTTTTTTTTTTTTGCTACAAGACGAATCCAAGGCCTCTTGTGCTTAGCAATAACGAGCCTCAGTTAATCATCTTCGGCCAGGTCATTGCACCGGTGCAGAGCGTGTACTGCGAACAGATACTACGCTCTGATTTCTGGAAGCCATGAAGGACTCAGCATGACAATCTTACGATCGACTGGTCATGAAATGATAATGTTATGTCTATTTTCATCGTGTCTTTACATACAACTACGTTGTTGAAGACGGTATTCTTTCTTCAATTGTTTCTTATGAAATGATTCGACCAACTTTGAATAAATTTAATGTATTCCCAACAAAACTTCCTCCCTTACCCTCTTTCCTTCTAAGGTATATCACTTACAGTTCTTTAAAAATAGTGCAATCTCAAATCTACGATTAACGCTTTCAATTTCATTCATTTCTCTACTTATTCTATCTTACGAATTAATTTATTTCATTTATTTTGTCTATAACTTTACTCCCCCGTATCCTCCAAATGAAATACCTCGAATCTATGTTCATTCGATCCGATCTCATTTATTTACTTCCTTTCATAACAACTTCATTTAACGGTATCTATTGAAATCAATTCAAAATTTCATTTTTATTTTCGTCAAAATTTTATCTACATTCCTATTTTCCTTGATATAAACTATCAAAATACACCCTCACAAACACACACACACAAACATATATATATATGTATATGAACTCAACTACTTATACTTACGTATGCTATCCAAGAATCATCATCACCAGTCTTTCATCACCCGTTGTTAGACATACATTTACCCTAGAATTCGCCACAACTCTCTATCGTGAACGTCGCAGAGCCAATATTTTCTGAGCCTACCCAGTTCCTCACGCCATCTCATATTCTACCAGCCTCGGTTGTGCTTGTGATCTCTGGGGATCAATGTTGTGTGTTGTGATGTCTATCAGATGCCGGCCATTCTTGCAACATGATCAGCCAATTGCCATTTGCGTTTCTTAACAGTTTTTATGAGGTCTTTTACTTCTGTTTAATACTTCGAATCAACGTTCAAATTTGATTCATTATAATTTGTTCACACTTTTGTATAAAAATTTCATTTAACGTTATTTTAATCAATTTTGGATTTTATTTTATTTTAGTCTAAATTTTATTTATGGGTAATTACGAATTATGTGTGAATATATCGCTTAAATTCAACCTTACTGACCGTCCATTTCTGCGTAGGACAAAGTTAAGATGGGCCTGAAGCGAAGGTTTCGATCCTACCTCGTATTACTGGGTCGGATAATGGATAGTCTATGGCCACACTGAAGAGTTGTAATACAACGAAACAGCTGTCTATGGATGACACAATTATCTAATCATCATAATATATATATATATATATATATATATATATATATATATATATATATATATATATATATATATATATATATATATATATTACACTTATACTTACATACTATATCCAAAATAGCCATCTCCAAATTACACATCCGAACAAAACATCTCCCACCACTCCTCCCATTTCCCAATTAAGATTACACTACCACGTAAATAAACTTGAAACAACAACCCGAATACCACCCGGCACCGACATCCTATTTAAGAGATTCCATTCCATCATTCACTCCACCCGGAACCCAATTAACACTGCTTGAACCATACACCTCACCTCAACACCTACTCCTACACATTCAAACAGAATAGAAAAAGATAACATTGAGAAAACAATAAGAGAAAAACATCCATCATAACAACAATCTAGTCGTATATAATGTTGTATATAATACTTGTATAAATGTCGATTACTTCGCTTTTGACCCCCAAATTGCGAAAAACACACTATGGACTTTCTGCAGGGTCAGGCCCCCATTTGTCAAGGCTGCAAATGGATAAAGCAGCAATTTCTATTCGTGTAGCTTAACGTAATTAGTAAGAAGATCATCAAGTGAGAGAATGCTGAGTATACAATTTCTCTCATTTTTCTATTTACTGTTGCGGTACACCGTTAATAAGACTGTTGGTAATGCAGTAAGTGACCAGATAGAGTGCAAGGATGATTGGATTCACCCCTTTCCCAAGTGCTCCGGTGTTAGAAGCAGTGTCAATTGCAATCTGAAAAGGTTTCGCTGATTCTATTTCAGCGTGTCCAACTGGTTGGCACAGAAATCTACCAGTTCGGTCCAGCAAAGCATCCAGCCATTTAATATTCACGGAAAATTTTCTACCTCCGGTAATGGCATCCAAATCCATAGGAGTCAGTTAAGGGGGCATTTGACTCCCCCCTGTCCCTACATCAGGTCTTTTCACCTTTAATGTGTGTGTGGGGGGGGGGGTTGAAAGTTGGAACTTAATGTAAAACGGCTGCCGCTAAGATATATTTCAAATATATCATTTTGATTCTCATGGATTGTATATATTTTTGCCCTCAACCCGTAAAAACGGCACATCGAATGTCTAAATTCCCATCTGAATTCTCCTCTTGGGTTCTTTCACACTTATCGCAGTGTCTATTTCACTTTTCAAAATGCTCTGCGAACCCTTCTCTCTGGGAAGTCATCAGAATCATCATCATAGTCATCGCATTCTCCTTAATCACATCCAAGGTCTGAAGTCTCCTTGGTAAAGTCATTCTTAATTGATTGCCTAGTTACATTAAGTCTCCGCCATTAGTTCTCGAGTTGTTCAAAATGGCTGGATACTTTCCAGACAGAGCTATAAGGTCAGCATATTTGAAAGCCCCGTGTGCAAAACGGAACACCTAATGAGTTTAGACATGGACATATGGCAATGCTTTCGTTAAAGGGAGCAAAAGGTCTGCCTAACTTACACAGATTTTCCCAAAAGTTAACACGTTTTGACGGAATTGGGGGAGGGGCACACAGTCCCTGCCCCTGGCTCGTACGTCTACGTGTGTGGGTTGAACCCATTTCCCAGTCCAACATTCTTGCACAGCAGGGACAGATGAATAGATTTTGATGTGATCATCACGAAACGACTGATCCTGCCGGCGATTCAGAGTGCGCAGACCACGAGTTCAGATCTTTTCTCTGCACGAATGAGTTCTACTTTTCATTAATGCTTTAATGCTTTAATAATGGAATTTTAAAGGACTTTCAAAAGTTGTCCTGATATATATATATATATATATATATATATATATATATATATATATATATAGTTCATAATGTATTTTTCAATTTGTAAGAAATACAAAATAGATAATTACAAGAACAAAACATAGCCGTTTGCTGGAAAGTGCATTAAGCACGAAACGTTGACATTCACCGAGCATATATCCTTGTAATTCTTTATCCGGTGATATATATATACAATTATATATATACGATAAAAAAAACATACATAATTCATCAGAATAATGCATTAAATAGGCCTTAAAATGGAACCAGTCAATTTTTTGAAAAGTACTCATTAATTTTCACTATACCAAACATACAAGTGTACGTGTGTGTGCTTAGTTGACAATTAAAAAAAAAAGGGAAAAAATGGATGAGAATTATTGTTTTCATTCCTTATTGTCAACTAAATTCATACAGTCGGATCTACCGGATCCACTGACTGATTATATATATATATATATATATAGTGGGCGTGCATGATAATTACCAGACAAAACATTTTTTTAAAGTTGATATTTTTGTTGTTTTTGAGCTATGGCACTTATTTTGTTTTATTTTATTTCGAAGCTTGGACACTTTGTATTATGATTCATTGTGTGTTCAAGCTTCAAAGGCAAACTAAACATTGTTGCACTAATAATAACGAAAATCTCTTCTTTTTTTCAATGCTTTGTTGGGCACTCATCATGCACATCCACTCTCTCACACACACTTGTGGGGATGCCATATTTACTCTGTGGTAGCACGAAGGCAATTGCTTGATCAACGACGAATGTTCACTGTAGTGACGAAAGATACACCACGATCCCATATGCACGTGTAGAACTCTAACACTAACCCCAAAACACTAACGCTAAACATTAACCCTGAACACTAAACTTAATTTATATCCTTTTTATGTAAATTTTACGAAATACAAAAGGTCTGCTTTCATTTGAAAATTAAATTTACAAATGGATAGGTTAAAAAGTGAGAGTGAAAAACTGTGATCAAACGAAATTTCAAAATTTGTAAAGAAAACATGTCGTTCCGAGATCCCCAGACAAACATAGTGCAGTGAAATCTTCCGCTGAAAAGTTTCGAATTTAACACAGAAAAGTAATCATGCTAACCGATGACCATAGCCAAAAGCATTCACGACGTGCATGCAAGCGTCGGAACTAAACCTTGCATCAATGAAAGAAGGTCGCCTGATTCACCGGCTTTTATCCTGATTAAGGTGGACGGTGGGGTACGTGGGGAAGAGATGCCATCATGGTGCATTGTGGGAACACTACAAACCGGTCGGAGCAGCATGATTGGTTGACGTTCTACCAAGCGCGTTTGTGTGTGTGTGTGTGTGTGTGTGTGTGTGTGTGTGTGTGTGTGTGTGTGTGTGCATGCTTTTCATCCCAACTGAACTGAGGTGGGGTTAACTGAATAAATTAACTGTATCAGATTGAATTTAGTTGCGATAAAAAGCAACAATTAAAATGAAAATGAACAGTAAAAAAAAAAAAGAAGAAAATAATTATAGAGATTTACTATACTTCATCTATCATAAATATATAAATAAAATGAATTGGACTGAACGACTAGTTAATCTCAAACATGAGTTGGGATCACCATCATTAGAAGCAGCCTTTTAGCGCCCGTCGTTGGGCATATACATTCTCCAAAATTCACCAGACCTCTCTATCATGGCCACCACGGAAGCAGTACTTTCTAAATTGAGGGTTTGATTTCGAATGGTGCTTGCTACTGAGTTCCAGCAGTTCGATGGAAAGGACAGTCGTGAGTCAAGCGAGCTACCCTCCGACATGAAAGGTTGTGCGTTCGATTCTCACTTGGAACTTATTCTTTGTTCCAATCGGTGCTGCTAATTTATTTACTCACTTCTGAAGGGAGCCCGACCTGAATTTAATTGTGATATAATCAACAACAATTAAGACAAAGGTGTATTGTAGTGAAAAAAAATGACTTCATCAGTGTCCTGACCTGAATGGCCTCAACATTCTCTCGAACTTAAAATTTCTCCAATCTCTTGGCAAGGGTCTTGAGAGACGTTTCCAGCGATTGAGTGACTGTGTTCACTGCTTTTACATTCATAAATATAGTGCCCACTTGCAAGGTCTAGATCAGTGCTCCCCAACCTGGTGGGAATTCCCCCTAAGGGGGGGAATTTAATTGTCCAAATGGGGAATAAGGCTATTGGGAAATAAATTGAAATTTCAAATGACGTTTTCCAAATTATTTTTCTCCTGCTTTTGAGTGACAAATACACAGCAGTAGCAAGACAATTATAAAATTGCAACTAATTCTTATCATAAAGCTGTCTAATCATACGCAAAGTAAAATAATTATTTGAAATTATTCTTTGTCGCAGCTTACTTAAATGGAAAGGAGACGGGAAACTAGTAATCCTATTGACAAAAGTGGGGAATGGCCTTGAAAAGGTTGGGAACCACTGGTCTAGAAATTTATTCATCTTATGTGCCCTTCAATCTCATCGTCTGTTCCGCTTGGGCGTCTATAATTATTTTTTACGCAATAAACGATGTGAAATGGCCAAATATTCACCAGTCATTTCTTCTTTCTTCCATTTTTTTCTATCTCTCTTTCTTATTATCCTTTTGTCAATCTTTTCTTTTTCTACTATTTTCTTCTTCCATTTTCTCTTTCTCGCCTTTCGCATTTCTTCTTGTATTTCTTTTTTCTTCTTCCTTGTTTGTTTCTTTCTTGTCTTTCTTACTTTTTCCTTTTTGCTCGTCTCTTCTTCTTCTTCTTCTTCTTCTCTTTCTTCTTCTTCTTCTTTCTCCTTTCTTTTATTCTCTTTCTTTTCCCCCTTTCTTTCTTCCTTGTTTCTTTCTTTCTTGCCTTTCTTACTTCTTCCTCTTTTCTCGTCTCTTCTTCTTCTTCTTCTTCTTCTTCTTCTTCTTCTTCTTCTTCTTCTTCTTCTTCTTCTTCTTCTTCTTCTTCTTCTTTCCCCTTTCTTTTATTCTCTTTCTTTTCCCCCTTTCTTTCTTCCTTGTTTCTTTCTTTCTTGCCTTTCTTACTTCTTCCTCTTTTCTCATCTCTTCTTCTTCTTCTTCTTCTTCTCCTTCTTCTTCTTCTTCTCCTTCTTCTTCTTCTTCTTCTTCTTCTTCTTCTTCTTCTTCTTCTTCTTCTTCTTCTTTCTCCCTCTCCTCCTTGTTTCCACGCTTAAAAAAATTGACTCCTTATTCTTCCAGCCTCTCCCCTTTATTATATTCTCTTTTTTTTTTCTTCTTCTACTTTTAATTATCTTCTTTCTTCCTTTTCTCTTGTTCTTTCTTTCTTCCTTTCTTTTTTATTTATTTTTTTCCAGCTGTGTGTTGTTCACTTCACAAGAAAATCCTAAATCACAAAACTAACCGGAAAAACCAAGTTTTCAATTTTTCATCTTCAAATTAAATCAAAGCGCAGAAAGGGATTTTTTCTTTTCTTCTGGAACATTCCAATTTTCCCAGCCTCATACTTGAAGCGACATTCCGTATTCATTTCAAGGGGAAAAAAAAGGTCTGGTTTGTCACCCAATAGAAACCATCAAGTGACCAATGTCTTTTAGCAGCATACCACGTTGGGGGTGATCAATTAAGAAAGTCAATAAAAAGACTGATCAAGAATAAATCACTTCTCTCATTTGCTGGGCGGTGTTCACTGGAAAAAGTCCGAAATCTCAAAAAACAAAGCGGCTGGACACAAACTCAGGGGCTGATTTAGCATGCACTTACATTGTAAATTGAACCCACACTAACCTCTCAGGAAGGATTTTCACAAAATAAAAACAAATGTTTGTTTTTTTAGACATAATGAGGAAATATTTTTAATTCTCAGACCTACATCTCCAATGGCCCGCTCCATAAATGTCACAGATACATACATAGATAGTCTGGCAGCTAACCAGACTGACTTGAAAACTGAAGAAAGCTGTTCATTGCTGTGGTGACAGTTTTGCTTGACAGTTTCTGGAACAGTAAAGTTGCCGTCAATACTCACGCATTGCTATGAAGAAAATTCTGAGCTGAATCAGATTGAAATGTTCAACCTCTACATGAATTATAGTATTAGATGGAAGCATTTTTAAACTGACAGTATCAATTCTCTTTGGGGATTAGAAAACCTTTTATGAAAAATGTGCGAAGCGAAAAACCTTGGTTGAATAGAACGCGTCGAATAATTTTGGAATATCATCTTAAATCTTAAGATTTGAATTACAAGAATCAAAGCCAGTGGAAACTGAATAAAAACCCAAGTACATGCTCATAGGCATGGTGGTCCGCTGCTAGATTTCCACGGGTGCAAAAGGAAATATTTCGGGAGGGGAAGGGCAAAAAACTATGTCTGTGTGTCAACCCTGTTACCACGTGTAGAATAATACCATTTTTTATTTGGATACATTTAGGTTGGGATTACATAGAACGATTGTGTAGCTCCACTATCTTTTATTGACTATGGTTTCAACTTTCAAAGACCCTTACCCTAAGTGAGAAAACCTGATCCAGATTGGGGATTATATCCTGTTTGCACACCAGTAGCTGTCCATGTTTAACGGTAAAAAATAATTTACAAACTCGGGAATTTTCACTCTTCTTCGTCGTCTTTTTGAGAAGATTGCTTATATCACTTTATTATTGTAAATATAGTTGTTGTTATGATTTACAATTCTTCTCTAGGATTATGTATCCATTTCTGATCCGAGAGAATGAATTATAAATTGCGTTATTTTACGTAAAAACTCACCTGAAATGATTCCCCGTCGTTACACGGTTAATCTATCATTCGATTTAGACAATATAAATAAAATAAACAATCAAAGAAAACGCTACAGGAATCGAACCTGCCACCGACAGGTAGCCGCTTCAACGTTGCGATGCACTTACCATCAAGCCAAACAACCAAATAACTTGTTTCAACAAATGTTTATTCAATTCATGTTCTCTGAATTGAGTGATACATTAACCGTGTTATGGCGGGAAATCATTTCAAATGAGTTTCTATATAAAACAACCCACTTTATAATTCATTCTGTCGGACCAAATATGTCCATTTCTTAAATTCATACATTGCTGTGTGAACACATAAAATGTGATAGTGATGTTTCAAGAGTCATCATCATCAGTCTGTTAGCGTCCGTCGTTAAACAAACACACACACACACACATATACATATATATATATATATATATATATATATATATATATATATATATATATATATATATATATATATAATATAAATATTAAATATCAAATATACGTGAACGTAAATACGTCCAGTAACAAAGTTAAATCTGTTTCCTGTTAAACATTCTTTCAGACTGGTATTGAATTTTATCGATTACTTAGGAATTCTAAACCATAAACTACTTGAAAATCTCTTTTCTTCACTTATCTCGTTTATAAAACATTTAAAAATCGAAAATATTCTTTCCAAATCAATTTCGGTGTGTTTGTGTGCGTCAGTGTGTGTGTGTGTGTGTGTGTGTGTGTATGGTTTATTGAATTTTTCATAATCAGATTGTAAATCATTTCTATTTCATCGTAAGTTTCCTAATTTCCTCCTCTTTTCAGCGGCTTGTTTTATCTGATAATTGACGCTGTAAATGGAGATAAAATGTTGCCGGCATTTTCATATTCCTTTCTCAACATTTTTAAAAAGCTAAATCAAAGGAATTTCCATTCATGCGACAGTGGGCAAAACAATTTATTTTTTTAACAGCTACGATTGATTTTTTCACTAAGTAAATAAAGAATACAAGCGCCAATCTTGCCAAATAAGAAAAATAGAAGGGGTCAATCACTTTCTGCCTCGAATTTTCAGACGAGGGATTATTATTTAGTATCGATTCCTTCATCTTAGTTGTTTTCGTCTCAGTTCGTCTTTTGAACAGAACATTCCCCTACGTCCTTCTTTTGGTGGGTGTCGTCTATGGAGAGGATCCGTAATGCTGGAACGGGAGCCCCATCGAAACGTTAGAGTAAAATGTCTTCAATCACTGTCTATTTTCAGGTAGGATAAATCCTCACGCAACCTGGCAGTTGATCATATTTGATGGTATACTCATGTCGATCTCTGTGACTGGTGTCACAGGGGTGCCTTTTCCATGGATTGTTTAGACCTACGAAAAAAATACTGTTCGGAAGTGAAAAGCAAAACTAAGATTAAACAATCAGAACCCGCGCAATGAAAAGAGAGTGCATACCTCTGTCAACGCTGTACACTAACTCAATCGAAAGATACCCAGATCTGCTGTAAAGTTTATTTAGTTCTTCTTCATCCCCTGGCTCACTCTTTCACAAAATTTCGTAGAAATTCAATGAGAATTTTTTGAGATACTTTGTGACCCGACATGAGTGAATACATAAATGTATTTTTTTTTAAAATGGGAAAATATCTCAAAATCGAAAAAGGAATCATAGAACCATCTCCAAATTTGTTCCACTTCTTCTTTACCCCATGACTCTCCCTTCTACAAAATTTCATTGAGATTCATTGATTACTTTTGCAAATATCGTGTAGACTGACCAACAGTCGGAAATACGGAAGGACAGAAGGAAAGACACGGGATGGAACACATACGTCTCCAACTTCGCTGGCAGATGGGAAACATAATTAAAATTGTACTCTGTATAACATCGTACACTGTATAATTTTGTGAAGAATCATTACCTTTCCAGAAGTTCAACGTCTTCTTTGTGTTGTTTATGTTGTTAGCGTAGCGTTTCGTCTGATCAATTCAACAACTTTCTTCAGGTGTACAATCTGCAAGGAATACAAATTTTGTAATTTTTAATTTTATCATTATGAATCTCTAAGCTGTTCACACCATAATAAACATTGTGTTGTTTTTGTTATTAACACAGCGTTTTGGTCGATCAATTCTACAACCTTCTTCAGAAGTATAATCTTCTTAGAATATACTTTGCATGTATACTAGCACTTATATTACACACACACACACACACACACACATGCATATATATATACATATACGTATATATATATATATATATATATATATATATATATAACATCGGGTACCTCAGCTACTATATATATATATATATATATGTATATATATATATATATATATATATATATATATATATATATATATATATAGTAGCTGAGGTACCCGATGTTGTCTAGGGAAGTATCACTATTGAGAGGTCATGTAGCAAATTTTAAAACATTGCTTCTTAAAGTAAGGAGTGAAACCGTTGAGGTGATTTCAAAAATGATTTTTTTAAAAACCAAAATTGACCTGACGGTGTTTCCTATCGCATGTTCATCCTGGGGCTTGGGGTTGAGTAACTCAAATTTGCAGGCTGCAGGGTGCAACCGTGTCCGTTAGATTTGAAAATGCCTGCTCAAACAAACCTGACCTTAGATTGAACCTCAGGGGTCGCTGAATGACAGCATCGCCTGTCCTATGATAATCCTGGAGTGGAGTTACTCTCATAGTTACATTTTGAACCTTGTCCTCTCAAAAATTGACCCTTAGTGGTCGCCCAAGGTCAGTGCCGTCTATTCCATGTCCACTTTAGTGTTAAGTAACTGTTGCAAAGAAATTTGCAAACTTTTGGGTGCAGACGTAGATATGAAAATGATAGAATTGACCCCACATTGACCTTACAGGGTTACCCAAGAACATTTTAACCTCTCCTATGATCACCATGGGGTCAAGTTACCTGTATACATAAATTTTCGTACAAATGTTTAGGAATCTATGAAAAAACAAAAAAAAACATTCTCCATATTGTATTAAATATGTAAATATGTGTGCGTATATAAGCAGGCGTGCACACGCACACATATATGCATATGTATATATATATATATATATATATATATATATATATATATATATATATATATATATATATATATACACACGGGTATACACATGCTTTATGAATATATGCACACACACACGTATGTATGCATATGTATATATAAATATATATGTGCATAAAGAATATGTATATATAAGTTCAATTTGATTTGCTTTATCCAAGGCATTTTTTAGAATTTCAATACCGAATCAAAAGATCAAATGAAACAGGTCTGGTTAGTCATTCAATAGAAATCGTCACATGACCAACACACTCTTGACAACATGCCAAGTGGTGATCAATTTAAAACATAGAAAAAGCGTTGATCAATGAATAAATTACTTCTCTAGCCTTTTGTTAGGCAGTGATCACTAAAATGTCCGAATTTTCAAAATATAAAAGTGAATGCTGCCGGACGTGCACTAAGTAAATAATTTGTTTTATATTTACCTTGCAAAATAAATTCCCAACGAAAATCTGCTCCAGGGAGGGGGGACTACAGAGTAAATATTTTCATTTTCGTCGCTCTAGCTCCATTGGTGTGATCTGTATGCGCGATACGTACTTAAACTAGTGACAGTTGTTGATGCCAGTCTCTGATAAGGTCTACGTTGGTTGTGAAACCACAATAAAGTCAAGTCAGTTATCTTTTCTCAAAAAAAAGAGAGAACCAGGCAGAATTAGGCTTTGGGGTCTGCTTTCATAACGAGGGAGAAACAAAAAGGAAGAAAACAAAAAGTACGAAAAAAGACACCTTGTAGATCAAAATAATTACATCATTTCAAAATGAATAATATCCGGTAATGAGCGAGATAGATAAAATATACTAAATAAGCCCAAATAAAGTGATTGTTCATGAACTCATATGAGTACACACACACACACACACACACACACACACACATACACACACACACACACATATATGTATATGTATATATATATATATATATATATATTACTTGGCCACACTCATCAATGGAATCTGCACATCATTTCGGGGCCTAAAAGTACAGGCTGAGTCAGATCTTTTCATTTTATGAATAACTTACAGTGATATATATATATATATATATATATATATATATATATATAATCAGGGGCGTGTGTATATATATATATATATATATAATCAGGGGCGTATATTCAGGTTGTGCTCGGAGTGTGCCGTGCAGCCACCAAAGAATTCGTAGATAGTAATTTCATTTTCCATCACTTCATTATAAATTTTTTCACTCAAAAAACTCATTGTTACCTCCTCTGCATGAAAATATTGTCCGTCATGTTCTCAGATTACTGCACGATTAACGACTATACCTATACCACTATTCCACAGATATGGGAAACGGCGTATGATAATTAAAACCCCAAAGCGATAAAATGAGGTACGTACGTTGTACTCGTTTTTAATTGCTCAACAGTCTGGTCAATTTCCATATTTCCTTTCTAAATCTAGATATTTTTGGTTGTAAAAATGGCTATTCAATAAAATAAGTGATATTTTCATTCAATGTATCATGATAAATAAGGAATATCTTTGATGATTAATATTTCGATGGAAGATGTGGAAGATTAAAGTCATATTTGATTTATCAAAGATTTGTTCTATATTTCTTAGATTTTACTTATATATCCTGAAAATCAAGATTTTTATTTGCCGATGTTTTTGAACTGTTTTAGTCTGTGCATCATCTATTTCGTCTTAATTTTGATTATTATTTTTCGCCAAATGTGTCATCATCATCAGTTTGTTTTTATAGTCTGTCGTTGGACATAACCTTCCCCAGGATTCACCAAACCTCTCTATCGTGGGCATCACGAAGTCAATACCTTCTGGACTTGTTTAGTCCCTCTGGCCATCCTATATTCTGCCGACCATGGTTTCCATTGTGATCTCTAGGGATTCATGTCGTGAGTCGCGATGTCAATCAGTTGTCTGCTATTCTTGCAATATGACCAGCCCATTGCCATTTGAGTTTTTCTTATAGATTCTATGATGTCTCAAACTCCCATTTTCTCCTTGATATATTGCACTATCCTGTGACCCCTTTTTGAGAGGTTGATCCTGATTCCTCTGTGTGCGTGTTGCATGCTTCTCAGTTTGCGGGTATGTCTCTTGGTTAGCTTCCATGTTCCAGCATGATAGGATGCATGGGGATGCATTAGTTTTATACTCTTCTTTTTTGGAGTAACAGGATTTTCTTGTTCTCAAAGCTAAAGGTCTAATGAGCCCTAACTGTGTTTTACTCGAGCGCTTTTTCGTTTCTTTTTTCAGTTTGTATGGATTATCCCAATTTTCAATTTATACGAGTGTTTGCTTACGTTCTGGTAGTTACAGTATTTAATACATTTTCCGTTTTTTTATTCGATGAAGTATAATAAATCAATATTATCTTTTGATTTTCATGACAGCATTTTCCCTCAATCTTTATTCTATCAGTTGCTTTTTGTTGCAACTTTTTGCTCTTATCGATTACCCTCTGGCAGAGAGCAAATCGGAAAGGATGGGTGTTATTCGAGGTTCAGCTGCCAGTTGAAGTTTCAGTGACTTGATTAGTAAAGGGGGGGTTGTTGGTTCGTACCCCCTGGGGCTTATTCTTTATTTCCCGGTTAACCCTATTTGCTGACTACCAGAGGGTGATCGATCTAAGCAAAAAGTTGCGATAAAGAAGCAACTAATAAAATTAGGATAAAGGTAAAAATTAGTTATAAAATCATTTCTTCTTTTCGTAAAAATTATACAATTAACAGAATATTAGAAATTCAGTTTATTTTTGCATAAAATTTCGCATCATTTGCGTCCCGTATGTATGAAAATGGCCCCAACGTTGTAAGTCTATTTATGAATAATACTTATGCCAGACCTGTAGGTTCAACACGGTAGCATAGAGCACTCATTGTGGCAATAGCCATCGCACGCCACTGATATATATATATATATATCAGTGGCGTGCGATGGCTATATATATATATATATATATATATATATATATATATATATATATATATAGTCATCTGCGATTAGATTAGACAAATATAATTTCAAATCTTAGAGTTGAGTTCTAATGTAAGTCTGGTGTTCTGGATTCTGTTAACCAATATTAACAAATATAGGACTCTTCTAACTACATCATATGAACACCGAGGGAAGATACAATCTGACGGCGGAATACCACAAGTGCTGCAGTAGATAAGTTACGAATCACACAATTACACAATAATATGTGTGTTTGTGTGAAACAGAATGTGTATGTTTGTGTATTCATGAGTGACTGAGTTAGTGTGTATGTAGGATAATAAAGTGTGTGTGTTAGTATGTATGTATGAGAGAAGGGTATGTGTTTCTGTGTGTGCGTGTACGTCTGATAAAGTGTGTGTATATGTTTGTGCGTGGAAAATGGTGTTTGTATTATGAGATAGTGTATGTGTGTTTGTGCGTATGTTTGAGTGTGTATAAAAGAGAGAAGAGATTGAATATGTAAGTTTGAGAGAGAGAGAGAGAGAGAGAGAGAGAGAGTGCACGCTTGTGTGAGTGGAAAAAAGCAATTATGAGAGAGTTTTTATGTTTCGATGCATTTCGAGGGGTGCCAGCCATCTTTTGCAGAAAAATGAATCAAAACATACCCAAAGAATAACAGTTTTTCTCTTTGGCTTCCAATCGTCACTTTTATCAACACTCACACACACACACACACATACACACACACACACAAACACACACACAAACACACACACACACACACACACATATATATATATATATGTTTGAAAGCGAAAGAAGCTGTATATGTTGAGATACATGTCAATAGCCCTGAGCAAAGCTAAACATGTTTGATATCAATGGTGCGCCAGTTTTTTTTGGTTTTTTTGCTATCTTTTGAGTAAGGCAGAATTCATGAAAGTTTTTTGTTTCATATCCTTATTGCAATATTTGCTCTCCATTTTTGAATAATTCAAACCGTATGAAAATCCTCATATACTCGTCAATATTTCTGAAAAAGGTCATCAACATTCAAAGAACATAATAGATCGGCCAAAATGCCGTATCAATAACACAAACTACAAGGGGTTCAATCGTTTGAAAAGTTCTTTGAATCTCGTATACTTGTCTAAAGTAGATTATCTTACTATTACTCCACCAATTCACTCTTTCACCTCTGTTAATTCCAGTGTGTAGGCGACACTGCAAAGAACGTAGTTGAACTGAATGCAGTTTTCTTGAAGGTTTGAGTGGACATCGTTTTTGCTTTTCATGTTTTGTTTCATTCACGCCGACGATTAGCAGGCGGCAATTGATCCCTGTGATCGTCTGCTTTGGTAAAAAACAACAAGGCGATCAAATCAAGTCTAGAACAAAGGAATACATACATATATACAGCGATCTTTCGTCAGTGCAAATTCAAAAAGAAAAAAACACGATAGTCAATGAATATTTTGTTAGCTAACTTTCCTTGTTTACGATCAGGGAAACAAGTATGTAGATTAAGTGTAGGTCAATATTGTCCAAACATTTGTGATCAGGTGCTTTCAACCATAGATCTGGCTGTAAATTTATTCATGTGTGTGTTTGCATATGTGTGTGTGTGTGTGTGTGTGTATGTGTGTGTGCATTAAGAAAAGGATATATATAACCTGACAGAATTATTATAAATTGCGTTTTATTTTCCGAAACCTTTGTTTGAAATGATCTCCCGTCATTACACGGTTAATGTATCACTTGACATAGACAACGTAAATCGAATGAACGATTAGAGAAAATGGGGCTGTTGCAAGAATCGAACCTGCAATCAATAGAGTAACTGTATCTACGTAGCCATGCTGTATTATTGACTTAAACAGCTGCCGATAATACATACGGTATCGGTCAATAAGTTCCTGCATAATATAACACAATTATATATATATATATATATATATATATATATATATATATATATATATATATATATATATATATATATGAAATGTTCGTATAGTCTTTTCTTGAAAGGTCTCGATGTCTCTCCGATATATATATATATATATATATATATATATATATATATATATATATATATATATATGATAAATTGCATGGCACTATATTGAAACTCATTTTGAAATAATATCCCGTTATCATACGGCGAATGTATCATTTTTCCTAGAAAACATAAGTAGAATGTGCCGATCCAAATATAAATCACATACACACACACACACACACACATATATATATACATATATATATATATATATATATATATATATATATATATATATATATATGTATATATATTGCCTTTTTTGAGATGACTATGTGGTTATACTGCCTATATTATTTTTAGTGTACTAATGTATAATTTATTGAGTTATGTTTGTTAATTTAAAAAAATTGAGTGGTTCCGGCATTTTAATGCTATTTCATTTTTCCTGTTGAATAAACTCTATTTTAGTTCTTGTTCTTTGTTTGTTTGTAATTAACAAAACTGACTATTCCGATTTTCTCATTTAGACAGAGGTAACATGGATTCTCCATATTTTGGCATGTATAGGTTTGTCTCAAAATTTTCTATTCTTCAGTTAGTTTGCGATACATTTTGCGCGTTTTCCAGTAATACGTTTATAATGATGTATTATTTATATATTTTTCGTACGTAAAGGATGTGTGGTTGTCTTATCTGAGTTTAAATGACGTTTTAGATATTCCGATATAATATTTTACTTCTCGGGGTTTTTTCTTGGGTAGATTTTTCTGCTTGAAATACTATATTTGATCTGAGACATTTGTTTTGCAGGGGGCAACTATTCCTGTTGGTACAATTGCTGTCTTGTTCCTTTGTGCTTATGTTTTCAAAATTTTTATTAACAAATATAACGTAATAAGCCATACATTAGTGCACTTGAAGTAAAATAGAAATTTTACATATATATATGTGTGTGTATGTGTGTGCATGTTATTTAATTATTCATCATTTATTTATTTGCCCACCATACATAAATAATATATATATCAAACCTGCCACCGATAGGGTAGCCGTTCTAACGTGGTGATGCTCTTACCATTGAGCTGAACAACCGCCTGTAATTATGTTGTCTGAATTGAGTAATATATCAACCGTGTAACAACAGGAGATAATTCCTGATAAGTTTTTGCATAATATAAGGCAATTTGTAATTCATATATTTACGTATATATATATATATATATATATATATATATATATATATATATATATATATATATATATATATAAATATATTAACATCTTTTATATACATATGTATCTATATGCACATATATATATATATACATACATTTATACATGTACATATATATTTTTACACACACACACACACACACATATATGTATATATAAATATATATATATATATATATATATATATATATATATATTTGGCTAAAGTTGGATATGCAATCTTTTTCAAAATGTTAGAGGATTTTTGTAGAGTGTCTTGAAAGTTAATTCAGCTTTGATTTCATCAGAAACCAGTCAACTATCGTCCGTTATTTACAAGCATGGTGTAATGGCTTACTTCTGCGGAAATTACATGCATCTGTCAGTGTATGAGCACGTGACTTTCCCTTCTTCGTTAAAAACATACTTGAAGAAGTTAGCTGCTTTTAGTTTATATCTAAATATCGGTTTACTAAATTAATATAAGGTTGATATTGTCAAATGCATATGTACATCAACTCTCTCTATATCTTGCCGGACAAACACATGTGTTTGTTTACGATCGAATCTGATAATACAAATTGGCTGTAGAGGGGTATACGATGCTGAATCAGCCTGAGTATCGTGGTAGCTTTAATGTATCGGCTGCAGGCTTTGAAATTAGCGATATGATTGAATTAGATACCATAACAACTAGGCATAGTCTTACATATGTACAGGAGGCCTTGCAGACTTTACTGGCGAGTTTGAAGCAGGGGAAGTCGATGAATTTAATTTAAATCACACGATTCTGAGATGCAATTGTTACAATTTATCAACTTTATCCTTGATACACTTGTATTTACGACATATTTTATAACTAATTATCGTACATATTGATGTTTTTTTTCTTGGCAATCTGACGGCAATTGGTTTTGGAATGGAAAATGAAGGCGTAATTAAACTCAGGACAGCCTTCAGTATCTCAATCTAAACGCTATGTTTTAGAGCAGTGCTTTCCAGACTTTTTGTATTATTGACACATTTTTTAGTAATAGATTATCTGGCGATACACCATTCGAGCGTTTTCAGCCAAACCGAATCTCTAATGTCATCCCAGCTGTTTCATTGACTCAGGGAATGTATCTTTTGAAAGATGTACAAAAATATACCTAAGAACCGTATCGTTAAAATTTGGAGTCATGTAAGAGAAAATCCATTGAAGAATAAATATGGTCAGAATAAATTCTAATTATGACATCAAAGACGTTTTACACTTGAAAGCATCAGAGATAGAGAAAAAAATATTCTTGAAATATCTAGATTCTGGAGAAATCTTGTTATTTTTCTAAAAAAAACAAAAAACGTTAAAATAATAATAATAATAATAATAATAATAATAATAATAATAATAATAATAATAATAATAATAATAATAATAATAATAATAATGAATATCCCCATATAAGATCAGAAAAAACTTTTTTTTTTTCCAAAAATAAAAAATGTCATTTTAGACAGGGTCTGGTACTGATGCTAATTTTCAAATCTGTAGACAAAATGGTATGTCCAGAACACACAAACACATAAACAAACACATAAACACATGAACAAAAAAAAAGATAGAACGCTTCACCACCTCTGATGGCTGCGGTGGTTCAATTCTCTGCCGTCTTTGATCGATACGGTTGTTCAATTTCTTGACACACCTACAGATTATCAACAGCACACTAAAAATATTTGTTGGGGTCAGGTGCAATTATTCACAGCTCTCCTGCATTATAACGTGTTTCATTATCTCCTGATTCGTGATATGACGCGGGCAGATGGTGAACCCCAATATATTCATCTAGCTCTTACACAGCAAGATGTAACTATAACATAGCTAACATGGCAACCCTGGTTATTGCAGCTCGGTTGTACCGTGGTGGACTTTTTTGGACCCCAACACCTGCGTCATAACGGGGGACACCTGACATAAGAATAGCTGGAGCTTTGGTAAATTGTCACTGCATTACGCTGAAAAGCTCGTTTGAATAACGCATTGGAAATGAAAAAGATTTCTGGGCAAGGAATTTAACCGATGATTTTGCTGCCCGAATCGTTCCTCTGTAATGGAACATAGTTCAGCTAAAATATGGCATAGGGTCATAGAAAGCCACAGGAAATACATTGCTGAGCGAATAATGATGTCGTGAATTTATATGAATGGAAGATTTCGTCCCAAAATGCTGGAAGCTTTTACATATATAAACTCACGATCGTCACTTATGGAGATTAAACATGGAACCTAACCAGGAGACTGATCCTAAGACTGAGAACCATGAAACGAGTACATGAAAGAACCATGCTCAACCTCACATTAAGATATTATAAGACAGCACAGTATATCGGGAGAAACCATTAGTAAACTCATATAGGTCATGTTGCAAGAATGTTAGACAACCGCTTAACATCGGGACTCACAAAGTGGATCCTCTGAGATCACATGCGAATTCGTGGCCAGCTAAATATAAAATGGCTAGACGAACCTGGTAAGTTTAGAAAGCACTGGTTCCGCGATGCTCAGGGCAGAGAAGTTCGGCTAATCTTTGGAAAATATGTAAATGAGATGCGTTGATCAAACGCATATAATTATCAATTTGTATGTTTAGGTTTGTTTGTATCTAGCTATTCTACGTGTGTATGTATATCTTAGGCCATATACCCTTGTATCCATAAATATAAATGTATAAGAAATCTTATAAAATTATATCTGTTATAAGTATCTGTTAACGTATCCATAGTAAGGTCTGCTCTGATTGCTCTTCAAGTTACACCAGGGTTGCGCTGCCGGTTCTCAAGATATTCAAAATAACCGGATACTTTCAAGAGCGATTTCGTAAGTGATATGGAATCAGGTGGGCCTTTTGTCAGTAGTCAGAAAATTAAGGGAATAGATGGAAGTTTACTCAATTGACAAATATACCTTTTTTTGCCGTTTAATTTTTTCCATTTCGGAACATATTTGATTGCAAGAACATTTCCAACAAACAAAATAACTATGTGTCATAACAACGATCATTCGTTATGGGAGAGAGGGATATTTCAGTCGAACTGAAGGCAACGGATTTTTATTCCTCTCTACAGATTTGCTCATGATTTCTTACTTAGTTTTATTTTGAGGTTTTCCAGTTCATTTCTTTATTCTTCATTGCTTTTTACACATCTTTCATTCCTTCTTTCATAGTCTCTCTCTCTCTCTCGCTCTCTTATTTTCTCTCGTTCTTCCTTTCATTGCATCGTTCCAATTCTTCCGTTTTCTGCCTATTCCATCTCCCCCTTTCTTTCTCTTTCTCTTTCTTTCTTTCCTTGCTTTGTTTTCTGACCCGTCGTTTTTTTCCTCGATTATTTTCTTTCTTTCTTCCTCTCTTTCTTTCTTTCTTTTTTCCTCTCTTTCTTTCTTTCTTTCTTTCTTTCTTTCGTTCGTTCTCTCTCTCTCTCTCTCTCTCTCTCTCTCTCTCTCTCTCTCTCTCTCTCTCTCTCTCTCTCTCTCTCTCTCTTCTTCCCTTGCCTTTCTCCCCGGTTTTCTTTCTCAATTCCATTCTTTTCTTGTTTCGTTTCTGATTTTTCCTCTAATATTTTCTTTCTCGCTTCCTGTCCTTTTCCTCTTTTTCTTTCTACCTTTCTCGCTTTCTTTGTTCCTTTTTTGCTTTCTTTCCGATATTTTCTTTCGTTCTTTCTCCCTCTTTCTTTCCCTATCTTTTTTTATCTGTATCTTTCTGTCTTTCCTTTCTTCGTTTTTGATTCTTCCATTTTTCCCTCCAATATTTTCTCTCTTCTTTTTTTCCTTTCCTTTTTTTCGTTTCCAATTCTTCTACGTTTTTCTCTCTTTCTATCTTTATTTCTTTCTTTCTGTTTTCCCTTTCTTTTTTCTCCCTTCCCCCTTTTCCTTGCGTCGTTCCCAATTCTTCCGTTTCTTCTCTCTTTTTATGTCTCTCTCTTTCTTTTCCTATCTTCATCCCCCCCCTCTCTCTCTGTCTTTTTGCCTTTTCTTACTTCGTTTCCAATTCTTCAGTTTTTTCTTTCTCTCTCTCCTATCTTTGCTTTCAATTTCCTGCTTTCTCCTCTTTATATGTTCTTCTTCTTACCCCCCCATCTTCTTCATACACCTGTACTTTTTCTTTTTCATTACTATCCTTCATTTTCTACTTCAGCTACTCTTTTTTTACTTCTTTCCTTCCCATTTTTCAATAGGTGTTTCCATTCATTTCCCTTTACAAGCTTTTCTCTCGCTTTCTTTAACCATAGAAAAAGTAAGTAGAATCGGATAACATCTTTATAGCACTTAAGTGTGACTTGCTCAAGACAGCCAGAAGATACACCATAATTGTCAACAAAAATATTAAAAGAATCCCAAATCTCGTTTGCTTATAACTGAATGTCAGGAGGAAACTGACCAAAAGGAGTTTTCTGTTAATGCCCAAATAATGAGGCTACACTCAGGAGCGTCAACTCATTCCAACGATGTACAATAATTGAAAACTCTACCTGGGTAGCAATTGTCCATAGCCATTAAGAAAACCAAATGTGGATTTTACACAGGGAAATATCCGTTGGGAAAACAACATTCAAGATTTTCGTTTTATGATTTGCTTGTAAAATACTTAGCGTTACGTTTTATGCATCCATTACAACACTTACTGTTTTGGAGAAATATTCTTACTCTCTTTTTCTAATCATTATTATCAATATTATCATCATCATCATCATCATCATTATTATTATTATTATTATTATTATTATTATTATTAATAATAATAATAATAATAATAATAATAATAATAATAATAATAATAATAATAATTTTCAATGGAGTCAAAACATGGGTGTATGGGAACTATTCAGTGAAAAGGATCAGAGAACTCGATTTGTCCGAAATTTTACCTGGATTTGCACGAATTACACTTATTTTCCCGAAATTCTACACCTTTTGCCCTTTAGTTGCCCCCTGACCCACAGCTTGTACGCCAATGAGTCAAAATATAAAAAATATAATTCTGCGAAACTTTCATCTACTTGAATAATCATTGAATAAGGCCTGCAAAAGTTCTTTCAAATGCCCAATCGAAAAGTGTTTCCATGAAACTTTAATGGAAAAATGCACAGGGGAGAATATTATTATCTCCAACATTGAAGAGTTCTAAAAACACAAATTATATATGTTTGGAGTAATTACCAGAAATCGACAACTGTCGGCATTTTAAATTTGATTATACTCGGTTTTACATTCAAAAGGACAGATGCAAACAAATATAATAAATTTTAGAGTGAACTGCGCGAATAATATTGCGTCCCATTAGAAATTTAAAAAAAAACAGCCTAATTTCTATCGGTAATTTAATGTAATAAAGATATACGCTACTCAAAATGTTAGACATATAACATAATCATATTAACTGTAAGTTATTTTGGTCTAAGTTAGCTTGTTGGGGTGAGATCGATGTACTTGAGACTCTCTACTCGAGAAGTATGTATATGCAAATTATTTCGAATTATATTTGTTTCAATGACACCCATGAGTACGAATCAACAAAAGAATACGTCTCCAAAAGTTTAATTATCTATTAGTGGCAATAAGAAGCAAATTATTTATGTCAATTTAATTGATTTAATGTACATAAAGATAAATATTTTCAAGCTTATGTGTACAATTGCTAATGATGGTACTTATAGGACCGAAAGAAACTCTGATGACTATACTTGCTCTTAAATATTTTATCAACTAACAACGAAAATGGCTAACAATCTGAATAGTTTTCCCCAGAACGTAGGAATATTCTTCACTCACTGACCATTCGAACACAGAATCATCATCATCATCATCAGTCTTTTAACGTCCGTCATTTGACATAGACCTTCCCCAGGACTCGCTACAATTCCCTATCATGGGCATCGCAGAGCCAGTATTTCCTGAATCTGTCAAGTTCATCTCTCCATTTTGTGTTCTGTCGGCCTCGGTTTCTTATGTGATCTCTGGGTATCTATGTTGTGAGACGTGATGTGCATCGGTTGTCTTTCATTCTTGCAACATGGCCGGCCCATTGCCATTTGATTTTTTAAATAGTTTCTATGATGTCACGAACCCCTGTTTTCTTCCTTACATACTGTGCTGTCTTTTGATCTCTTCTGATGTAAGGTTGAGCATGACTCTCTCATGCGAATAAATTTTTCATGCAAAAACAGTCTAAAATGAATAAACACCTTTAGATTGCATTATGGGTACAATGTAAGAAATGTGTGTGTCTATGTTAAACACTAGTATATTCATGAATTCTCGCTTAACGCCACCCTTTCCTTTTTACGAAAAAAAAAAGGCAAAATCGAAAATACCGTCTTCTCGTCGTAGTCTCAGATCGTTCGGAAGCATTCTTAAGACGGATAAGAAAGAGAAAATGGAACCCTACAAATTTGGGTAAACCAGACCAAAGTAAAGAGAGACATAGTTCCGACAGAGGTGAGAATGGATACATCCACGAGGGGATAAGCTTGTTATACACATAACTCCTTAGTATCGTTTCTCTTCCTTTAGGAATAAAAGGGTCTCTCTCGGTGAATACAATGAATAAACGAGAGATATTTTCTATACATCGTGTTTGCCTTGTTGTCCGAGCGAGGGTATAAGACATAATGATTTTTGTTCCTGTGTTTTTTTTTTCTCAGCTGCACCGGTGCTCCTAGAAGTTGCCTTCTAAATACTCGATAATGTTTGATACCTCTGGAAGTGACCGCAGTTTTTGATTCGATACATAACTGCAGTTCGATAACGCAATATCATTGCTCCACAACGAGGAGCAAGATGGATAGAACAAGAATTACAAAACATGTAAATTTTTATGATTTCAATATTTTTTTAATCCTTAGAAAATTTACTGTGGATATCTTTTCTTTTTACATACCGTAACTCTATTACATAATTGATTTGAAATCTGATTTAAAACTGCTTCTTATAGAGTAGGTAAAAAGAGAAAACATGCGAAAAGAGAAAGAAAAATAAAGGTTAGAGAAATGAGAAAACGAGGAGATACAGAAAAAGAAGAAAGAAAAAACGCTGAAGGAAAGGAACAAGATGAAGGAAAAGGAAAGAAGGATATGATTGAAAAAAAGAAGGAGAAGGTGGGATATGAAGAAATAGAAAGGGAAAGGAAGAAGACAAAGTTTAGGAAAAAAAAAAGAAGAAAAAGTGCAAGAAAAAGGGTAAGGAAGAGAAAAGAGAGAAGAGAGCACTTAACGGAAGAAGAGAAGTGAAAAAAAAAACAAGGGCGAACAATATCTGTACCTCATATTAATGAATCACTGTAACCCACGTGCGTACCAGAACTAATAATCTTAAAAACACATACAAAATTATCTTGAAAAATAGATCTTTTATTTAGAATCATCTATATAAAGAATACCTGCACAAAATTTGTTGGTCTAAAATGACCATAGAGATCTCGTATATCATTTTCTAAAATCATTTTCGATGCTGCCTAGCGGTGCACTCATGTATATTTTCAAAGTCGTTGTCCCAAAATATGACCAGGAGTACCCGGAGACAAAGACATCGACGAGTGAAGTGAGAAAAATCTGTAGCTGAATGGTTGTCTGGTTGGCCATTTGGGGCGGGTGGCTTCGGCGATTCGATGGAACAAAACGAACAAGAAATGAAAGAAGAAGAAGAAGAAGAAGAAGAAGAAGAAGAAGAAGAAGAAGAAGAAGAAGAAGAAGAAGAAGAAGAGCAATAGCAACAACAACAACAACAGCAAATGACGTACAGTGAATGAAGAAGAACAAGCTATAACAGAAAAAGTGTCTGTCATAAGAGAAGAAGAAGAAGAAGAAGAAGAAGAAGAAGAAGAAGAAGAAGAAGAAGAAGAAGAAGAAGGAGAGCAACAGCAACAGCAACAACAACAACAACAACAACAGCGAATGAAGAACAGGGAATAAAGAAGAACAAGCTATAACAGAAAAAGTGTCAGTCATAAGAGAGAAAGCAAACGATAGAAGAAGAAGAAGAAGAAGAAGAAGAAGAAGAAGAAGAAGAAGAAGAAGAAGAAGAAGAAGAAGAAGAAGAGGAAGAAGATGAACGACAACAATAATAACCATTAATAAAAGAAGAAAAAAATAATCAGACAACGAAAGAAGAGGAAGAACAAGCAATGAAAAAAAGGAGAAGAGCGAACAATGAAAGGAAACGAAAAAGTAACGAAAGAAAGAAAAAGGAAGGGGAATGGAAAAAAAGAAAAGAAGTGCAAAAATGTGAGAAGGAAATTAAAAAAAAGCAGATTAAACAGAAGATAAAGAAGGAGAAAAAGAAGAGGAGAAAGAAAAAGAAAACGTAGAAAAGTGAGCAATGAAAGAAAGAAAAGGAAAAGAAGCGTGAGGGAATGAAAAAAGTAGAAGGAAAATTCGATATAAAGGGAGAAAGAAAAACACACCTAAATGAAGAATAATCGGCCAAGGGCGGAGATAACTTTGTCGTAGAAATATTTTTCAACAAATGCAAATTTCCATTTGAAATCTCAAAAACGGGATCTACAACTGCTTTCATATTTAGTTCTGACAGAGAAAAAATTAAACGTTAAAGAGTAACAGGTTTCTGATTTTACAGATGATTTTTTCATCCTTTATTTCAGCTCTGTATTCAAAATAGATTTATGATATCCAAAAAATATTAACATATAAATATGAATTGTGGATAAAATACCATGTGTATCTAAAGTAGATTTCCCTATCTGTAGCGGAATCTGTGTTTTCGTTTTTCCTTTTTTCTCATATACAAAGTATTTAATACATTTTGATTTGAGATATTGAAATACTTTCACCCACAAGACTGTGCGTAAGTGAATAGATTCACTCAGCAAATAAGGGAAATCTACTATATATACAAATGAAAAATACGTTCTTTCTTTATTTTTTAACACAGCAAAACAAAAGGAAAAATCATTTTCACAGAGACCGAAATCGTTACTTCCAATTTGCACGGTTCACTTACTGCCGTAGATTGATGCCCTTACTTAGGTTGTGATCTAAAAAACCCAACAAAATATTAAGATGACGGTAATGATCAAAATCGAAAATGCAGTGCTTGAGAATGTAGACCCCTACATCTACCTAAATCAACGAGTCTTCATCAAGTTATCAAAAGAAGAAGAAATAAAGCAAAGAATCGCACTGAGGTGGCAAGCTTTTGGTAGAGCATGTTCGACCCTCAAGAAAAAGAAAATTCTACTAGTCCTAAAAAGAAGGGTATACGACCACTTCTTACCGATAGTCGCATATGAAGCAGAAGGGTTGAATCTAACCAATAGATTGATCCTCAAACTGAGAACTATGCAACGTGCTAATGAGAGAATCATGCTCAACCTCACATGGAAAGATCATAATACAGCACAATATATCAGGAAAAAGATAGGAGTCTTGGACATAATAGAAGAAAAAGGTTAGAAAACTCAAATGGCAATGGGCTAGATATGCTGCAAGAGTGTCAGACAACCGCTAAACATCACGTCCCACGACGTGAATCCTAAGAGTTCAGGTGCGAGGCTGTGGCCGACAGGAAGTAAGATGGCGTGACGAGCTAGATACATTCAGAAAGTACTGGCTCCGCATAGCCGATGATAAAAATCTCGGGGAAGGTCCAACGACGGATGTTAACAGACTGATCATGATGATAAAATAGCAGTCAAAAATGAATAATAGTAGTTTATAATATTTCACCCCCTCCCAAATAGAATTATTACCTCTAATTTTATCGTAAAAAAGACCTAATTTAGCAGTAACACACAGAGTCATACGTCTCTACGCATCACCCCTCCATTATGACCGGATTTAGGATAAATTTTGAAGGGGTAGAGGATGGGAAAAAGAGTGAGCCCGTGTTACTTATACTTATACCATCAACTGTTTGAAAGCGATATTAGACCAAAAAGATTAGAACTTGTTCAAGATTTGATTTTATTGAAAGAAATATGTGTGCCATTCGTGTAAAGAAGGATTGACGAAAATTCTGGTAACAAAATCATTTCTAATGTTTAGAATCGAAGGTTGATCTCAGATGACTACGGATGACATCCGAGGTCAGCTTATGTGAGAAGTCATTTTTTTCAAAAATCTTTATACCAAATATTAGGTCTATAGATCATGCAGCTTTAGCGTGGAAGAGACACGGACAAACAAACGAAATGCTCTAATATTAGTATATATATATATATATATATGTATATATATATATATATATATATATATATATATGTGTGTGTGTGTGTGTGTGTGTGTTAGAAATGGACATATTTGGTCCAACGGTATGAATTATGAATTGCGTTATATTAAATAGAAACTCTTTTGAAAGGATCTCCCGTCGTTAAAAGGTTAACATATCATTCAATTTAGACAACGTAAATAGAATAAACAACAAAAGAAAATAGGCCAGCTGCAGTAGGAATCGAACCGATTGGTAGCCACCTCAACGCAGCAATGCACTAACCATTGTTCTAAACAGCCACCGGTAATGCAAAGGCCAAAAAATTGCTTTCAACCCAAATTCTGATCCAGTCTATTTCGTCTCTTTCTACGCGGCTGTATGTATTTGAGAAATGGACATATTTAGTCCGACAGAATTAATCATAAATTGCGTTATATTAAATAGAAACTTATTTGAAATGATCCCCCGTCGTTGTCGTTACTAAGTTAATATATCATTCAATTTAGATAACGTAGATAAAATAAGCAGTTAAAGAAAATGGGACTGCTGCATATATATATATATATATATATATGTATATATATATATATATATATATATATCAATACAGACTGATGACCTACTAGAGGCTGAAATCTATCGAGGGCTTCCAGCATCATATGGGAATAGTGTTTTGCCTCGGTAGAGCGTGTATAAATGCATTGCAAAATTCGAATTGGTGAACATCCATTGAGTACGATAAAAGATCTAGATGCCAAGCAACATCCACTGCTGATTACAACATTAAGCGAGACCGAACCATGATTTTGACGAAACGACGAGTTACTAAAATTATTATACTTCAAATCATACGTGAATAAAATAATCAATGATTCTGCATGTGAACTCATCCATACCAGGCTTGGCTTTCATAAAATCTGTTCATGATGTATTCCTGAACAACTCACCGAGGATCGCAAATACAATCGTTTAAATGCTTCAGGATCTGAGATTTGAGGTTATGGAGCATCTGCCTTATAGTTTTTATCTCACTCCCTCGGATTATTATTTGAATGGTTCTCTCAAAAACGCATTAAAAGGTCATCGATTTACCACGGACCAAAATGTGAAAGGCGCGGTACATACGTGGCTGAGGGGCCAACCAAATAAACATTTTTCTGATGTTATATTCAAACACGAGGAATGCTGGTCTAAGTTGAAAGCCGTAAGCCATTTAGCTATTACCATTGCATTTTTTAGCTCAATAGTCAACGCTACGCTGGGACGGCTACGCGGTGGTAGGTTCGGTTCATGCAGCTAGTCCAAGTTTCTCTAATTCTCTATTCTATTTACATTGTCTGGGCCACGTGATACATTAACCGTGTAATGACCCGAGATCATTTCAAATAAGAGTTTCTGTATAATATACCACAATTCATAATCATTTTGTCGGATCATGTATCCATTTTATTTTATTTTATTATCTATTTATAGTTATATATATATATATATATATATATATATATATATATATATATATATATGTGTGTGTGTGTGTGTGTGTGTGTGTGTGTGACTCAGTGACTATAAAAAAATACTTTTCATTTTCTTTCTAGATATTTCTCCAATATCTGTGAAATTGGTATCAATCAATAACTCAATGTCTTAGTAATCTTTTGATACTTATACCCTATATCTACACCTAATATCATGTTTTATCATTAGAACTGTGGTGAAAGATGGCAACCTTGCAGGGATTACAGTCAGCTTTTCCTTTTCCTTAAATATAAAAATTAAAGTTTATGAAACAAACACCGAGAGACTCTTATGAACTCGAGGCAAGAATCAGAGATTATAGTGAAAATATCCCACCCAGAATATTTGCTGATGTAGGGAATGCCTGCAACAATCGCTGGCACGGCTGAAGTGCTATAAAGATGATTTTTGCATGTATGAGTCGACCAGTGACAGTAATTCTTATTTGAATTTTGCAAAATTTGAATAACATAATTTTATAACATTCATGTTCATGAGGACCGATTTTTAAGTGTTATCGTCGGCGGGGGAAGGGTCAAATAAT
>OY735231.1:38735405-38800405 GCA_963457665.1 Thysanoteuthis rhombus | reverse complement strand
ATAAATGAGAGAGAGAGGGGGAGGAGAGAGAGAGAGGGGGGAGGAGAGAGAGAGAGAGAGATCTGAGAAAAAAATGGTGGACGGGTACTATTTGTGGAAAAGCTTGGTGGGGAGAGTGGGGAGGAAGGATCAAGTAAGACCGGGGGAGATAAAGAATCAAGTGGGACTGAGGAAAGAAAAGTAGGTAGAGAATCAAATGAGGCGGATAGAAGACGGAGAGAGACAACTTACAAAAAAAGAAAGAAAGAAAGAAAGAAAGAAAGACAGAAAGAAAGAAAGAAAGAAAGAAAGAAAGAAAGAAAGAAGGAAAGAACGAGAAGTGATGCAAAAGAGTATGAGAAACGCGTGGGGGGAAGAGAAATATGAAAAAGAGGAAGAGAGAAATCATCATGGGATTTTTTCAAGAATGATAAGAGATGTATACGAAAAGAGCAGAAAGAGAAAGGTGAGAGAGGGGGAGAGTGAGAGAGAGAGAGAGAAAGTGAGAGAGAAGGGAGAGAGAGATGCATAGGAAGAAGATATAAAAAAAACGAAACATAAGAGATGCAAAAGTGAGTATTGCTAATAAAATTGATTACAATACAACAATTTGCATTTAACATAAATATTGAGTAAAATTTTTAAAAAACGCACACTCAGCAATATTACATCATTTCATTCCTGCACGAAATGTGGATGATCACTTCACATTTTTGGAACACTCTACGTATATCATATATATGATATCCAATTATACTGACCCAATAATTGAATTGGAAGCAAAAACTGAGAATGTATTTTTTTTGTTAGTTGCCTGGAGTGCTACTCATCCTTTGGGGTTTTTTCTACGGATATAAGGAAGCATCGGACATAATGATGTCAGATTCCGTACGAAGCCATTTCTGATTTTAATTCAGGTTTTGACTATGTGGCCATCGATCATTCGGAAAATCAAACGCAAAAAAAAAAAGAATAAAAGATTGAAGGAGTACAGTCTCTATTCAAAACCTGCAATGTTGTATACACAATTTTTACAGCATTTGGTGATTTTTGTTTCCGTTATGAAAATATCAATAACATTGGAAACTGTTTTCAATTGATTTTTCGAGTTGATCCCCGTTAGAATGCCCAAAACAAGAATAAATAATCATTGCATCAAAAATAAAGGAAAAATATCGCCCTAAATGCAATATGATCAATCGCCAAAGAAAATATATATATATATGTATATAGTGTATACATTAGTTATAAACACTGCTTAGTCTGCTTTCTTTTTCTTTCTTTCTTTCTTTCTTTCTTTCTTTCTTTCTTTCTTTATTTATTTCTTTTATTCTATTTCATCTCAAAAATTGATTTCTAAAAAAGGAATAATATGACATTGTGTGACGTAAAAAAACTTCCTTTCTCTCTTTTTAATACCCTCTTTTATTAAGGTAACATCTGTCTATCTCTCTTAAACCATTCAATCTACGGGTCACCTAATTCCTTACAAACACTTTTAACCCATTCAAATCTGCTCTCAACATGAATGTCCTGCCATTCCTGAAACCGTCGATTTACGTCGTAGTTAACAGACAGGTACACTAAAGAGACCGATTTGAAAAAACGCGACATAACCAAAAATCAGAAATTTATTTAGATCAAGATGTAATTATACAAGCTATTAAAAAAACATGTATTATTGTGACAATCAGAATTATAACAAAACAGAAATAGATTATATATTTAAAAATGTTTTCCTTTCAAGAGTTTATCAAATTAGTTTTCAGATTGCTGGCTATTTTTACTGACTCTTACTATAATTGTAGTTTATATCATTATGAATTGACTGAGTATCCGGTGTTGCCCGGGTGTCAAATATATGTAAGCATTTATTTTATGTTAAACAAAAGCGAAATCACTGATAGCAAGCATTCATGTATTTCTTTTTTGTAAATAGTCATACGTGACCTACAAATGAATTTCAGAAAAACAAAAGTCATGTACAACAATCACATCAAGAATAAAGACATAACTGTCAAAATCAAAGATGCAAAACTTAAGAAAGTGGGCCACTACTTCTACTTAGGAGAACGAATCTCTATGAAATCCACAAAAGAAGAAATCAAGCAGAGAATCACCCTAGGATGGCAAGCCTTAGGCAAAGCAAGCTCAACCTTCATAAACAAGACGATCCCAATAATCCCTATAAGAAGAGTATACAACCAATACATCCTCCCGATTATCACTTATCGAGCTAAAACATGGAACCTAACCAAGAGACAGACCTACAAACTGAGAACCATGCAGCGTGCGCATGAGAGAATCATGCTCAACCTTACATGGAGAGATCACAAGACAGCACAGTATATCAAAAAGAAAACAGGGGTCTGAGAGATCATAAAAGCCATTAAGAAACTCAAATGGCAATGGGCTGGACATGTTGCGAGAATGAAAGACAACCAATGGGCATCACGACTCACAATATGGATCCCCGTAGACCACTTGCGAAACTGAGACCGATAAAATACAAGATGGAGAGATGAACTAGACAAATTCAGAAAATACTGGCCCTGCAACGCCCATGAGAGAGAAATGTGGCGGATCCTGGGGAAGGTTTGTGTCCAACGATGGACGCTGAAAGACTGATGATGATGATGATGATGATGATGATGATGATGATGATGATGATGATGATGATGATGATGATATCTTAGAAGTTGATTTTTTTTAATGATGCATCAAGCTGTGGTAATAGTTAATTATTAACTTGTTTACTCTACTAATTCTAATCTATTAAATGAAAGAATAGTATATTATAGTTCTTTACTGTCTGCATTGTTTTGAATCCTAAATTGTTATGAAAAACAGGAATAATCGTAACAATTTTTTTCAATCAGCAAGATCTCTCGAAGAGGCATTTCTTTTTCTATGATTTGATGCTTTGATGAAAAGCTGTCTGCTTAATCGAAAACGTAACAAAGAGCTGACCATGAGAGAAACAAAGAACGTGTCAATCAAAATATGGCTTTTCTTATATCTAAAATCGTCCAAAAATCATTGAAAAATCGAAGAGAAATGTAATTTGAAAAAATGAAACCTAAATAAAAACAATATCTGTCTAGACATAAAAATGTCTCAGAATTTCAGATTTTCAATTATTGCAAAGAAGAAATTTGAATACAGACTCGAAAAATTGAGCATAAAAGGACGCACTTCTTTGGTTTCGGCATTCGGAAAATGTAGGATTGATTCGGATGTGATAAAGGAAATCTGCAAACACGGTGCAATTATTTAAGAAAAATATGGTAGCACGTGGGTGGCCGTCACAAATAATGCAATAATCTGTTGATCCGCTTCTATTTCGAAAGTTGACTTTCCAACTCCCACTGGTTTAAGATCAAAAGATCAAAGCATATAGAAACATCTAAATACAATAATCCATTGATTCTTTCGCTTCCGGGAAGAAAACCTCTTAACAGAGAAATTTATAGAAGTTTTATCGGACAGTAACCTATAGGAAGGTCTGAAACAGGTCTTCTTTGTCCATGTATCATTATTGGGTGCATCTGGACCAATGTGCCCAAAAAACTTTAAATTTAGAAGAGCTGATTAAAAAACAATTCAACAAACAATGATTGAAAGATAAATAAATCATATCGAATCGGAGTAGCCCAACAAATGGCCAGCTCGACCTACCAGCCAAGTAGGCTATGGATTTTTTTCCTCTTCATTCGTCAGTGTGTGTGTGTGTGTGTTCAGACGTTCCTGATCACATTGTTTTTGAAATTTCGTATGAGTTCTCCAATCATCGTCGAAATTTTAACGTCAATTGTTGGACGTCCCCAAGATCCGCCAGACCTCTCTATCGCAGAGACCATACTTTCTAGACCTGTCCAGTTTGTCTCTCCATCTTGTATGCTGGCCTCGGTTCTGCATTTGATCTTTGGGGATCCATTTTCTGAACTATGATGTCCCTCGATTGCCTGCTGTTCTTGCAACATGACCAGCCAATTGCCATTTAAGTTTCCAAATGTTTTTCTCTGATGTCTTGGACACCTGTTTTCTCCCTTGTATATCGTGCTTCTTGTGGTCTCCATGTGATGTTGAGCATGATTTTCCCATGTACACCTTGTATGGTTCACAGTTTGCGGTCATTCTCTTGTTTAAGTTCTGTATTTCAGCTCCATAGGTGACTGTTTGGAGGATGCATTGGTTGTATACTCTTCCTCTTTTGACATGGTATTTTCTTGTCCATGAAGATTGAGCTTGCTCTACCAAAGGCTTGCCATCCTAGAGTGATATATGTTGCAATACTCGGACATATACGAGGGTCTTCACCTTGAAAGGTGATAGCATCAATGGCCTTGAGGATTTCTACTGAGTTGGAGGCCTTCTCGAAGTCTATATATACTACCATGAGCGGCATTTTATATTCTGCTGCTTAGTCTTTCAGTTGATTATCGAATGGGGATGGTTGAGTAGGTTTTCTTCGAGCCACCTTGTTCCCAGGTAGGTTTTCGTGTAGCATTTTGATGATTTGGTTGGTGATAACTTTTTGAAAAGTTTGTACATGCAATCGAGTAGACTAATTGGTTTGTAATTGTTGAGGTCTTCCAGATTTCCATTTTTATGTAACAGCCTTATGATTGCAGTGTTCCAATCTTCTGGGATATTACATTGTTTTAGGCATTAGTTGAATAATTTTCCCAATGATGACCTTACCATCTTTTTGAGTAGATCGATGGTGATGTTATTTGGTCCAGGGGCCTTCCCCTTTCCTATTTGTTTGATGGCTTGTTCCACTTCACATGGCGTAACTTCTGGGAAGTCCTCAAAGGGATTGTTCGCGTCTTGCAAATTCTGTTCGTTGTTTTGTGTTCCTTGTTTGAGGGAGTCGAGTTTTTGGTAGAATTTTGGGGCACATTCGACGGTCTGGTCCCTGTTTGTTGCTAGGTCTTTTCTTCTTGTACACTAGTTATTCGTTTCCGTCCTATATTGAAAATGTTGTTGATAGCTTTGAAGCCCCGACCTTTCTCGAGAATTGTTCCGATTATTGCTGTCGAATATCATCTTTTGTCTGCGCTTCGTTTCTTTTCGATGACTTTATATAGTTCGGTTGCTTCAATGTTCTCTCTCGTTGTTGTCAGCGGATTCTAGGCACCATTTAAAAATCTTTTTTACCTTTTTGAGTTTCAATGGTTATTTTGGACCAACAATAGCCAAATCTTACGCTGATATGTTTCAGACAATTTTGGATAAGATCAATTTTTGATATAATTTTGATTAAAAGATCTATTTTTAGATGATTTCAGAAATCTTTCTAGATGATTAGATCTTGAACATACGCAGGCTATGGTGATTCATTTATGAGAAATACGGATATCAATACTATGTCTGTGTAGTTTTACGATTTTATGATGAAGTCCATTACATCATTATCAACATAGCCAATAAATTATGGCTAAGACAGTTGTGAATTACCCCTTAGAAACTGCAGTAGGTGTTTGAGTCGATGTAAAAACCAAGATTTTGATGATGAATTCTAAATAACATTCGCTAAACACAGGCTTTTATTACTTTGTAATTTGGTTAGTTTCTTTTGTTGTTGTATCCAAGACGAATTCCTGTTTTTGCCTAACAATATTCCTTCAAAATTATAAGAATGTATAGTTGATGTTCTCCAACGCCGGTATCGTGTCTCGTCATTACGATATCATTAGTGATATTTGCAACAGTTACAATCAGATTTGTAATTGCAATCGGCAACAAAACATTGAACCATCATGGCGGCTTCATTTGCTATGCTTTATCTTTTGCTTTCCAATGTAAAACAAGTGAAAATCGATTAAAGTTTCAAAAAGTAATCACAATTTAATATTTGTATAAACTAAATGTCCTATACTGATAAACTGAGGAAAGTTGCAATCGAAATAATTTTTTAAAATGACAAAAAGAAACGGGCAAGATTCTCCTAGAACTAATCCAGTATGATCTGAATCCAAGCTTGGTCCAGAAGTTCCATCATGATGTCAAGACCTTGCTACTCTATTCATCAGTATCTCTACACTTCTATGCAGTGCAGACCCACAATCTGTCTACTGCACTTGCTGTCATCTGTAACCTGATCTGTCGTTTAACTTCTCTCATCCTGTCACTTCTAGATTCCTCTATGGGAAAGTCTCGTGTCTACCTTTTGAAGGATAACTTCGGACTCAAGTCAGACCTGACCTTTTTCAATCAAGTGATACTATCGACATGCTTCTTATCGAAACGTTCAGAAAGGTGTCAACACGTGGTACCAACGAATCTAAAATTACCCGCTCACTCACTCTATAGAAAAATTGTGTCATACCAGTGACGAGACATCTGGCCATGGGACTCATCACAGGGAAATGGATTTGTACCTTTTTCCAAAGGTATGAGTGCTAACTGAATTCAAGAACCCCCCTGTCAGTAATTCAAACTCGTTTTGCTAATTCTGTATTAGAAACCGTCAACTAAAACTGTCCTCAAAACTGTCAACATAGGTTCTTTCAGTTTTCAAGTTGGTGTTGCTGGCTAGCTATGTATGTATGTATCATGCATGCAGGCACCAATCGAACTAGATGGCTGGAAACATTTTTTCATTACGTCTACAAAAACTCCCTTTTTTTATCATTAAATATTACCCCTAAATAGATTTTTGACGGGTGGGAGGTTCAATTTGCTCGATGTATTTATGCTAAATTGATCACTTAGTTTGTGTCTGGCCGCATTCACGATTGTTTTTGTTTTTTTTTTTTTTCAATTATTTTTTGGTGATCACCGAAATGCAAGAGAAGAGTCTTATTCATTCATCACCCTTTTTTTCAAAAATTTTTAATTGTTCATCCCAACACAGCATGCTGCCAAAAGACGTCGTTCTTGTGATGTTTTCTATTGAGTGACTAACCACATCAGTTTCGTGCTGATAACTGGTACTCTTTCTCGCATATCCACTCTAATACTTATTAATTGAACAACCGTAGTCAACATAGGTGGCAAAGAGTTCATATTTACCAGCACTCATGGTCATACCGTTTTGGTTACAAACTTGAAAATAGACACCAGTTTGGAAAAATAAAATCTTTTTTGACCTTTTGAGAACCTTATTTAGACGGGTGTGATTTGTTAATAACACCTAGATTCCTCAGAATCAAGATATTTCTAGATTTTTCACTCTATTTTAGATGTTTCCAAGTGGAAAACGCCAGTGATGTCATAAATAGAATTTACACTGAATATATTTATTCTTCAATGGAATTCTTCTACTTGACTTCGAATCTTGACGCTATGGTTGTTCAATTATTGAATACGATGGCGAGTCACTAATGTTTATAAATGCAGTGTTGCTGAGGTCTACTAATGAGCAGAAGAACTTTGAACGCATCTTGACCATTTGCATAAGTAAGCGTTTGTATTTTATCTCTGACAAGTAAAAAACATTTAAAATTTTGTCTCAATGAGCGATTTTTAAAGGTCGAAGAATTTCTAGCTATTGAGAATTATTTCCTTCAAATGGATTGTATTCGCTTTAATTCAAAAATAAATTTTCAAGCCTACTTTTAATCAATTGAAACTGTCTGAATTTTATAATCATTAAAAGAATACCGTTACTGTCTCCGAACATTGTTTTCGTAATTGTGATGTTGCTGCAGCAAGAGCTAAAATAACTCTAAAAATCAAATGTTTATTCATGACGCTTCAAAAATCCAGGTGGTACTCATGCTAAATCAAAAGATTTATTCTAGCAAAAAGACAACACGGAAAAATTTAATTGCAAAATTCCGACAATAAGAACTCAATTCGATTATTGTGTTTCATTGCAAAATGAGATATGTTTGCCAAGCTTAATCTAGACAGTGACGAGGTCTCATTGATATGTCGGCAAGTGATGATCTAATTCACTACGCGAGCGAATCAGTCGGCAAAACGACCTTCTGTCCTGGACCATATAAACATAGTGTGTCTGTATTCGTGTGTGTTGTGTTTTGCGGTTGCAATCTTTCACTAATGAAAATGGCTGAATGTACTGTCGAAAGCTCTCGGTCAGCTTCATTGTTCAGACAGTAAAAAGACAAAAGGCAGTAAAAATTGAAAAGGCATACCTTGTCGGTTGTATTTAACCAGATATATATTATTATGCGTAAAGAGTGGTCGATATCAGAGATAATCAATATGCAAATAGGAGTGAATAGCAAATTCAGTTATTCGCGGTGACTCTGGGTTTCATGCAGTGGTGCAGTCGCCAGACCGTCTACTACTACGGAAAAAGTACTCCTTATAAGCGGGGTGTTTGCAATCACGTGGGGGAAAGGGTGTGGTGATACGTATGAAACCTTCGGGTAGAAATTTTTGCGACAAAATTGTTTGTTTTTCGTTGATTGATAGCTATATCATTCGAGGGTTGGTTTCTTTTTTAAAAGTTAAGTTTTCATTAAAAAAAAAACATTTCTCCGTTTGTTTTAGATTTAATACTAGTGAGAACTGGGTTCATTTTTGCTGTTGTTCGATCGTTAAATTATATATACGTAGGGTAACGGTGCTTATGTATTTTGAGGTCCGAGTTTTTATGGAGTTTCAAATAATATAACGCATTCATAATTATTATGTTCGATAATATATCAATTTCTCAAATATATTCATATCTATATAGATAGAAAGATGAATAAATATTGTATGTTAATGAAAATGACTGAATATACAGTCGAACGTGCTTAATCAACAATATTGTTTGGACAATGTCTGCTTACATTGAATCCAACGTGCGCTTTCATGTACGTAAACAAGTAACCAAACTAAAAAGGCACTCCTCGAAACACACACACACACACACATATATACACGTATGTATATACAATTCAAATCAAGAATCAAATATAATATATCATAATACGATATCCGACGTGTGATGGGTTTATTTCATAAAATGCTCGATACATTCAACAATAAAAATCAAGTTGAGTTTGAGTAGAGCTTGAAATATGATGAAATGAAGGATCCACTACATAAACACGTTTATGTTTGTGCCCTGTACTGAAATGAGAATTCATTAAATCTGGATAGTGTGTATGTAAGGGGATGATCAGTCATATAGTTTTTAGTAAAAATAGTTTTGTAAAATATCACCTGTAGCGCGCTGACTATAAAATATTTCTGAGATGTAAATTTGTCAGAGCAAATATTATTTTAAAAGGATTCCCCAAGTTTTTTTGGGGGGGGGAGGGGCAATTTATCAAACATTACAGACGGGCATTTCTATTCAATAACCAAGAATGATCGACTGGAAAAACCGACGTCTGCAGTTTTGATGTCTCTATGGGTAGTTTCGATTCAGCCGAGATGTCGGACTTGATCAGTTTGTATATTTTATACAACCTCACCAGAAAAGTCAATTCTTGAAATATAGGACTTTACCAGGATGATATTCAACTAATTGTACAAAATAGCAACGCACAAAAACACAAAAAATAAATAAGTATGTATAATAAAAGATATGAAAAAATTAACTTTATAGTTGATATTAAGGTCAACGTAAAAATTCTACATTTTAGACGATTCTTTTAATAAAAAAAATCACAACCATAAACCAAACAGAAAAAAATCTGAAATTACATATATTGATACATGATCTAACTACTCAAACAAAATCATTAACTGATACCCAAATCAACAGAAACTAGGCTAGTATACGACTCCTCAAACGAGTCAATATTCAACAATGTTAGAAATAAATATACTAAAGCTCTAAAGGAAAGTGGTTTTTACCGAAACTAGCTTTAAATATGATTTTAAAAAAAGTAAAATCCAATAGAGTAAAACATAGCAACATCAAAAAAAGTAGAGGTTGGAAAATCACCTGGTATACGCCATCATTTAACCTACAAGTAAAAATCTACCTAGGGAAAACATTCCTCCAATCAATAAAAAAAAAACACTCCCTCTGAGCAACCGACTGTGTAAAATATTCAACAAAGACAAAATTGAAATTACTTATAGTGAAACAGTAAACGTGGCGATAAAGTAATAAAAAAACCTAATAAGGGAAATATAAATAAACAGAACTTCTGTCAGAGAAACAGCAAGGGGTGCCCTTTGCAAAACAAACGTCTAAAATCAAATATTGTATATCACACTGAAATATCAACCTTAGAGAAACCCTAACAGGCAAAATATTATGAGAGTATCAAAAATACACTTCAAATCAAGATTAGCCAACCATACATTGTCCTTTACAAACGAAAAATACAGAAACAATATATCACTATCCACACATTACTGGAACCTAACAGACAGCAACCTCTCTCCCCAGTAAAATGGAAAATATCAAAATAAACACACATATGCTAGAACATTGAAACCCCATACTACCTATGCCTAGATGAAAAATTTGAAATTCCCACCTCTACTAAGTAAACAGACTTGATAAATCGGAAAAAATGAAGTAGTTGTAAAATATCAGCACTACTACAAATTTTCTCTCAAAAAACATATTTAAACATCTCACATACAGGTATACAAAAATCAACCAATACAGCTATCTTGTTCTGTTCTTTATTATTAATAAGTAGTTGTAGCATTACTACTAACATTATTGTTAGTATTATCAACCCCAGCCACTTTGGGAACAATTTAATCACATTCTTATCTTAGATATATAGATGCAAAACCTACAAGAATTAAAAGATATACATAAACAACTAAAGTCATGTGAAAGTGAACCCCAACATTGGAGAGGAGGTAGATAAAAGTTAGAAAAAATGCTGTCTGAGAGGAAATCTACCACACAGAGCTGATTGATTAAGGACATACTAATGAAAAGAGTGCCTGAAAGATCTCAAGCAATTTATAACAACTACCCTCAAACCTAATTCTCCTATGAAAGATAAAATACAAACAAAGAACAACTAAACAAGCGAGTTGGGAAAAGAAGAAATATATGTAGAATAAGAGGGAGGTTTTCCACTCAGGAAAATAGAACCCCCCCCCCCAATAACGTCCTAAATAGGGATCTAAAATAAATCGAATCATTCACCTGGAAAAAAAACAGGATAGAAAAATAAACGTGTTCTTGTAGCGAATCCATTTCATATATATATATATATATATATATATATATATATATATATATATATATATATATATATATAATGCTCTTCTATAGGAATTGAGCATTCTGGTGGATGAGGGATTTCTGTGAAATTAAAATAAATCGCTTAAATTCAGCCTTATTGCCTGTCCAGTTCCGTAGTCCAGAGGTACGATATCGGCCTACAGTCTGAAGTAAAGGTTTCAATTCTGTCTCGCTGTACTGGGTGGGATAATGGAAAGTCTATAGCCACACTGAAGAGATGTAATACATTGAAACAGCTGTCTGTGGATAACACAATAATATATGTATATATATATATAGAGAGAGAAGTCAATAGAATACATTGAAAATTAAGATTTGAAACTGGAGTGAACTTTTTTCCGGTACATGTTTCGAGAGAATGTTTGTCCTTGTTGTCAAACGGAGAAAGGGAAAAATGATAAGATTTAGCAAAAAACAAGGTTTGAAGAGGGGAAAATAAATTTGTTATCTTCATTGGCGAGAAAGTAGACGTCTTCATGTCATTTGAAATCATTTGTGTATAAGTGAAATTGAGTTTTGTGTGTGTAAATGTAGTTTAGTCTGGAGACTGTTATTGAGATTAATGTACGTGTGTATGTAGCGTGTGTAGGTGTGTGTTGTTGAGGATGAAGGTGAGTATACATTGTTATATCCAGTGAATATATGTGTAGTTAATTTAAGATTTCACATACGTTTCAGTATACGTAGAGTATTTATTATTCATCTAGATTATTTAAGGCGTGTGGGTGTTATATTTGATTTTTGTACTAAACTATTGGTTAGCACAAAATGTTAGTACATTTCCTCACCCTTTCTAAACCTTGTAATTAGCAAAATTTCATCATTTTCCCCATTTGACGTTTAACAATATGAGCAAACAGTCTCTCGAGACATGTAACAGAAATGAATTCAATCCAGTTTTCCAAACTTTCGTCTTTCCGTATTGTCTATTGAATTTGCCATTGAATAGGATAAATCTCATTCTTTTCCTTGCTATATATACAATAAGTTGAGCGGCCTTAACGTAACTTTGCAGAAAATCAGAGTGGACCCGACTGGGCCATGAACAGACTTTCCCCATGTGGTTACCCAGTGGGTAGTGAGGCTCAATTTATTGAGCTTGTGTACTGTATGTCTGTTGCACACATGATAAGCGAAAGAGGGGATCAGAAAATATGAATTGAAACTTTTAAGGGGTGGGGCAAAACAACTCATCATCCAGATCTGTTAGCCCCCATACAATTCAGTCCATGCAATTTCTGGCCCCCAAATTGTGTATGTGTGTGTGCGTGCACAGACAGGAGTCGTATGTCATGACCTGTCTCAAAATAGACCATGTTAGAAATCGTCAAAAAACACGTAAATATTGGTTTCTTCAGTTTCCAAGCTGGTCTGGCTAGCTGGCTATGTATGTATCCCGCGTACTAGCCGCACCAATTGAGCTAGAGGGCTGGGAATTTGAATGTTTACTCCGTATTGTGTACACCAAACAGTTTCCTTGAGTTTTCTTTTTCACTATCAATTGTTTTTTTAATTGAAGGTTCAATTTGCAAAGCAAGTTTATGCTAAATTAGACCCTCTGTTTGTATCTGGTAGCATTCATGCTTGTTTTGTGAAAATTCAATCTTTTTTATTGGTCACTGCCCAATAAAATGCAAGAAAAGTAACTTATCCATTAATTCCCCTTTTTCCAATATTTCTAATTGATCACCCCTAATACGGCATGCCGCTAAAAGATGTTGGTTACTTGACGGTTTCTATTACGTGACTAATCAAACCTGTCTATTATTCTTACTAAACCATTCTCCTTTCGTTATTCTGACCTTGATCTTATGTACCCTCAACTGGTCAATTGGTTTCGATAATCATCGTTCGTGCTATATTTTCGTCCCGACACGTGGAAAATCATTGAGGCTTGAAGAATTGCCAAAACGGAACGAAAGTATCTAAAGCTTTAGCAAACCATAACAGAGCTTTTATGAGGCATTCAGATCTTGACCTTCCACTTGTTTCGTCCTTTCTTCCAACAACCAGTTCGTGTATCTTTATCGGCCACATTGGTCGACTGAAAACAGAATCGTTGATAAGTAAATATCGTTCTTCTGGCCATTGGTTAGAGCGATTGGGATAGCAGTATTTGGTCTGTAAGGTCAGGTTGGTTTGGTGTTGCAAAGCGAGTTCTACAGAGATATCAAAATCAGAACGAGACAAGGAAGTTTTAAGTGCCCAACTATGCAACCAGGGTATATTGTTACATCTGCCAACGAAGTTGAATAGTGGTTATATATCTACCCATGTTTGTCTATCTGTCCACACAAATTCTCTGAGAGTTCTCAAAGAATTTCAAGTTTACTTTGTTGAAGGCTGAGCCGTGGGCAAAAAACAACAGGTATAATTAGGGGTTGATCCAGAAATCATTTTTCAATATCATTAAGGTTGGGAGACAGGACAGTTATTCAGCTCCCCAGACGTAATAACGCAATTATGATGTCATGGCGGTGACTCCATAATGGTGTTAGCGAAGATATGCAGCCTCTGAATGTTTTCTGATTTTCCCAAATAATTCCCTGTTCAATGTGACGATTTGGGAACGCGCATGCTATAGTCACTTATGGAGCTGAAATATGGACCTTAACCAAGAGACAGACCTGCAAACTGAGAACCATGCAACGCGCGCATGAGAGAATTATGCTCAACCTTACATGGAGAGATCACAATACAGCACAATATATCAGAAAGAAAACGGTGGTCGGAGACATCATAGAATCCATTAGAAAAACTCAATCGGCAATGGGCTGGTCATGTTGTGAGAATGACAGACAACCGATGGACATCACGACCCACAACATGGATCCCCAGGGACCACATGCGAAACCAAGGCCGACAAAATACAAGATGGAGAGATTAACTGGACAAGTTCAGAAAATACTGGCTCTGCGACGCCCATGATAGAGAGATATGGTGATCCCAGGGGAAGGTCTATGTCCAACGATGGACGTTAAAAGACTGATGATGATGATGATGATGATGATGATGATGATGATGATGATGATGATGATGATACCTATATAAAATAACGAACTACCTGTATTATAACATGGCCTAAAAATGATAAAACAATGTTAGATATTGGCTTAAGGGGGGTGGTATTTGTGCAAAAGATGATGATGCTTATCAGATCAGTGAAACTGTGTCGTGACACTTTAGTGAGTCGCCGTTAATCTCGAGGGTATCTAGAGGTGTCGTAAAGTTGAGTATAATTTTGGATACAGAGAGTTCAAAATGTATCCAATACTTTTCAAAAAGTTAATTTCAACATCCTTATACACTATTAAATTTGACAGAGCTTTGAACAAAGATTACAAATATGAAACTAAAAAATATTCAAACAAAATCGAACAACAAATCGTTGAAAAGTTATGCACAGAAATCAGAATTATTTGATCTGAATTCTATCAATCTGTTGAGATAAACTCTTTGAAATGTGTTGGATAAACTTTGTATTCATTATATCTTTCGAAAGATACTTTTCCTGGTTTAGATAAACTGATTGGATGAATTTATATGTATATGGCTTGGCTTAACAAATCCCAAGTAAAATTTCACTTTTTAGGAGCGTGTCGACAATGTATTAAGTTTTGAAAGCTCTGTTCTACCCAATCAGGCGATACAGCATTGTATTTATTCACTGCCGTCTGCTTGTGTAGACTAAATTGCAGAGAATTGAGTAATGGGAGAATAAAAACTCGTTTCAAACCAAGGTAGTATTTATATATCAAAAGAAACATATAAACATTGGAGTATATATATATATATATATATATATATATATATATATATATATATATATATATATATACATACATATATATATATATATATATATATATATATATATATATATATATATATATATGTATATATATATAGACAGATAGAGAGGGAGAGAGGGAGAGAGAGAGAGAGATCGATGGAGAGAGATCGTGTGGAAAGACAGATAAATAACATTGCATCATCTGTAATGACGATTTTCAACTCCAACCATTAAAGTCTTAGCCGAATGAATTGCCGAAAGGGCTCGATTAAAAACCTTTGAATATTTCTTATACGTATACGTATATATATATATATATATATATATATATATATATATATATATATATATATATATATATATATATATATATATATATATAGCCGTTTCAATTTAGCCTTTACCATTGAGTTAAGCTGCCGCTGGTAATGCAAAGGCCCAAATAACCGTCTCTACTTCAAACTCCTGTCTTGCTTATTCACGGTCTATAGTTGCTCTCTCTCTCTCTCTCTCCCCCTCTCTCTCTCTCTCTCTCTCTCTCTCTCTCTCTCTCTCTATATATATATATATATATATATGTATGAAATTTGTATCACCTTTCCCTAGCTCATTTTTGTTATAGTTAGAACACCCCAAGGTTGACTCGTCTCCTACACATACCCAGAATAACTCTCCTCCCTTCCTCTCTTACAAGACACCCAAAACTGCGATGTACGCCACTTTTTCCACATTTCAGTACTGCACGCAAATATTTTGAGATTTCTAGATACTACTCACTTGCTTATCAAATCTTTCACTTCCGCATTGTCAAATTACTACCTCTACATGAAATTGAGAAAGTATCCACCGCTTCTCTCGTAGTTATGTATCAACTAAATCACGTGTTCTGTGATGCATGATTAGATTTCGATAGAAGCGGCGGATAATTTTCCTGTCATTAATTAATTTCTGTGTAATTTTTTTTTTTTTTTTTGCTTTTAAATATCTGAGTTTCCAATAAAAAATGAGTTTCAATTAATCTGTCTCCTGGACATCAGTAAGAGGAAAATAATTAAAATGTCTATAAATATCCGTACCACGTATTGATGAATCACCATAGCCGGCGCATATTATAGAACTAATTATCTAAAAGAGAAAATATTTTTATCTTAAATTATCTTAAACATACCAGGGCAAGATTTGGATATTGTAGGTTCAAAATGACCATGGAGACTCCAGAAAGCTCTTGTTTTGAAAAAACAAAACCAAATGTCCCTGATGGTGACTAGTGGTGTTTCCATTCAAGGTTATAACTCTGAAGATGTGACTTGGAGTGCCTGGAAACACACATATACTCAGAGAGAAGAATTTGTAACCTATTTGCCTGGTTGGTCATATAGGCCATTTGTGAGGCTACAGTGATTCGATTTAAATGTTTGTGCGTTTGTCTGCTAACCTTCATTTATATATTCTTGCTTGTCAAAGACAAGCAATATATCCAGATTCATTTCATCTTGGTTGACATACATAACGAATTAAAGATCCAGTACACAAACACGTTTATATTTCTGTCCTGTTTGGGCTTTTTCAGGCGAATGATTCGGTTTATTCTAGAATCCTATTTAGGACAGTTTTTTGCAGGGGGAGGGTACATCTTTCTAGGATGTAGTATCTTCTTCTCATTCTATTTTTATATCTTTTCTTTTCCTTTTTCTTTTTCCTTTTCTTTGTTTAGTGATTCATCATTGTTTGTTTTATTCTTCTGCTTTATGCGGCAGATATACTGGGCTTTTATTCATTATAGATTAAAAATTAACCGGAGATAGTGAATGGATTTTCTTTATCAGTATGTTGCTAAACCATCAGCTTTTTATGATATGTTTCCTCTCTGAGAGTATTTCATTATCACTTAAATGTTTCCCAGTGTTGGGGTTCACTTTGACATGCCCTTAGTTGTTTAATTGTTATAGATTAGGTCTGTTTCTACATGTCTAAGAAAATTGTGGTGAGTAAGTTGTTCTTTAAAGTGGGTGAAGGTAAAAAATGATGATTATGTTCATTGTAAAAACGAGGAGAATAAGATATCTATAGTGTTTTTATTTTTAGAGTACCTATATGTGGAATGTTAAATTATGTTTTTTTGATAGAAATTTTGAGCAGTGCCAGCTCTTTAACGCTACTTCATTTTTTCTATTCAATAATTCTGTCTTTTGTTGTTGTTATTGTTGTTTTATCGGCGAAAGTGAGAATTTCAAATTTCTCATTTAGGAATAGGTAACTTGTGGTATTCTGACGTTTGTGTTTTTGTTTTAATATTTTCCATTTACTGTGGGTTCGAGGCTGCCAATGGTTAGTCTCCAATGATATGCCGACAGTGATGTACTGTTTTTGCATTTTTCGTTTGCAAATGATGATATATGATTGGCTGATCTTATTTTAAGGGTATTTTTTTCATATTCGTTTATAATATTTTACTTCTAAGGTTTTCTCTTGGGTTGATATTTCAGCTTGGTATAAAATATTCGATTTGAGACATTTGTTTTACCAGGCCATTCGTTTTTGCTTGTACAATTGCAATCTGGTGTATTTATGCTCTCTCCATAGGTATAGTTTCTAATTACTCTATTCTTATGTGTTGGTATAAACTTATAAAAATTATCCATACAACTATAGCTAAACTTTAAAGTTGGAATAAGAGCCAATGTAAAAATTCTACATTTTTAGCTGTTATTCACAATCTAAATTATAACACCCATAGAACTCATAGAAAAAATTCAGTAATTACATATATTAACACAAGATATAACCAACCAGACAAAACCATTAAAAAGTTCCCGAAATCAATTGAATCTAGACTTATATATAACTCTTCAGATGAAACAAAATTCAACGATGTTAGAAATAAATATGTTAAAGAAGCCATACAGTACAGCGGTTTTACCGAAATTAGCATTAAATATGTTGAAAAAGTAAAATCCAATAGAATAAAAGTAGAAGCTGATGGATAAACAACTCACAGATTAAGAGAGTGTCTGCAACAACCTCAGTTAATTTGAAATAACCAGAGAAAAATCTACTTCCCCCATGTAAAATAAAACGAGCAGTGACCAACGACTAAACAGGGAAAATAAAAACAAGCAAAGATATATTGATAGAATAAGAGAAAGATTCTCCACCCAGAGAAATAGACACGCTCCCAATAACGTCTCAAATAAACATAAACGTGTTTGTGTCGCAAATCCTTCATGTCATCATATATATATATATATATATATATAGTGCTGCTCATATGTGTATGAACAAAGAGAAATGTTGCGTATTTGGCCTGGTTGAAAACAGGAACTTTACGCCAGAGGAACCAAATTTTATTGCAATCAACATAACAAGACATGCATTTGTTCATATTTTGTGTTTCTTTATGCTAAATTTCTTGACTCAATTAAATTGTGCGATGAATCAGACTGAGTATTTTTTTTCATATTCAGCTAAAAATCCTATTCAGAATGATCAATAAGATTGAAAATTCTAAGTAACATTGTTATTTGGGAGAGTTTCCGAACTCGATGGTAGAATAACTTCCAACCAGAACAATGCAGACAAGCGAGAAACATAGAGTTTATACTTGTTCAAATGCTTATGAGTAGTACTATTAATACAAATGATGGTTTGTCAATATAAAATGTACTGCTCATTAGTACGTATATATACACACATATATATATATATATATATATATATATATATATATATATATATATATATATATGTGTGTGTGTGTGTGTGTATATGTGCGAATGATTACAGTTTGCGTTATATCATATCGAAACAAACGTTCGAAGTGACCTCTCGTCACTACATGGTTAATGTATTACTTGGCCTAGACAATACATACAGAATAAACAATTTAAGAAAACGGGGCTGCCGCAGGAATCGATCCTGCGACCAATAGGGTAGCAGCTTCAACGTAGTGTTGCTCTTACTATTTAACTAAAAAGCCGTCGATGATGCAAAGGCACTGATAACTGTTTGCACTTAGAATTCTCGTCTCGTTTATCCTTCGATCTGTATCTGCTCTATTCGTTCCTTTCAATGTGATAGTTATGTGTTAAGAAGTTGGAGTCAAAACAGTCATTTTGGTTTTTGCATCTTTTTATACCAATAAATTATGCCACTATTTTTAGTCGATATAGCACACGCACACGCACACACACACACACACGCAGAAATAAATGCATCTCTATAATGCATACGTACATACTGTAATATTCATCAGTAAATACGTGTGCATAAGTATTTGAATAGGTATTTTCTGGTTACAGTAAAGTTCGGTTCTGCCTGCGACAAGTTTTTTTATTCTCAAAACCAAGTTGTACAAGCAAAACTCCTATTTCCTTCAAATACTGATAAGGAATGCTGTACTTGTGTATGAGTGTTCGTGCATATGTGCATATGTGAGAAAATAGTGTTTGGGCTGCGGGTGGGTTATCAGATTGGTGCATATATATATATATATATATATATATGTATATATATATATGAGTGTGCATGTTCGTGTTTGCGTTGTGTGTGTATGTGACTGTATTGTCAGGTGAAAATGAAAGGTAGGTAGAGGCGTGGAGTAGCTTCCTAGTCTCACTACGGTAGTTTGATTCTCACAGAATTCCTCCTTACCCGTTACGTGCAGCCTTGTGCCAGACTGAGCCATGTTCAGTAGAAGTATTAATAACAAGTCTCGTTAGTCACTAAAACTGTCTCAGAACCAACGTATTTTGGCAGCATGCCACATTTTAGTTCATAAAAATTGGGAAAAGGGTGATCAATGAATGAATAATTTTTTCACCTTTTATTGGGCAGTGATCACAGAAAAAGATCCAATGTTTGAAAGAAATCAAACATGAATAATAAACTGAATACAAGGTGAGGGATCAATTTAACATAGACTTACATTGGAAGTAGAGTCCCTTCGATAAAAAAAATACGTTAGGATTTTTTCAATACAAAATGTTTTTCAATACATATGGTCTGTGCACGTATACCATACACAGCTTGCTAGACAGCCAGACCAACTTGAAAACTGAAGAAACCTATTTTGACAGTTTTTGTGATAGTTCTGGTGGCGATTCCTAATGAATGTAATGAGTTTTCTTATTTTTCTCTCTCTTATTTTTATAACTTTAATGTTAGCTGCTGACGTCAAAATTCAGATTACTTTTTTTTTTTTTCAAAATCTTGAGCAAATATGAAATCCATGACGTAAATATTCCCGATTTGTGGTAATATCAACAGATGGTGTTTACGAGTGGTTGAGTTTCTTGTTTGGAGTAAGATCTGCGCATGAACAGCTGTACAACTGCGATGGAAAAGATACAAAAGTACATACACATTCAGTGACAACTTGTGTTAGAAACTGTCAACTAAAACTGTCAACGTAGGTTTCTTCAGTTTTTAAGTTGGTCTGGCTGGCTTGCTGTGTATAACGTGTACAAGCATCACTCCAGTGAAGCTAGAGGGCTGAGGATTTAAGCATTTACTTACGTCTAGAAAAAAATTCTAATTTTTTTCTAATTCCCGAAAATGGGTTTTTTGAAAGGATTCAATTTGCGATATCATCATCATCATCATCATCATCATCATTATCATCATCATCATCATCAGTCTTTTAACGCCCGTTTTTGGACATATACCTTCCCCAGGATTCACCACAATTCTCTATCATGGGCGTCGCGGAACCAGTATTTTCTGAATTTGTCTGATTTATCTCTCCATCTTGTGTTCTGTCGGCCTCGGTTTCTCATGTGACCTCTGAGGATCCATATTGTTAGTTGTGATGTCCATCGGTTGTCTTTCATTCTTGCAACATGGCCTGCCCATTACCATTTGAGTTTTCTAATAGTTTCTATGATTTCTCAGACTCCCGTTTTCTTCTGGATATACTGTGCTGTCTTGTGATCTCTCCATGTAAGGTTGAGCATGATTCTCTCCTGGGCACGTTGCATGCTTCTCAGTTTGCAGGCCTGTCTCTTGGTTAGGTTCCATGTTTCAGCTCCATAAGTGACTATAGGGAGGATGCATTGGTTGTATACTCCTCTTTTTAGGATTATTGGGATCGTTTGGTTTTTGAAAGTGAGCTTGCTCTGCCAAAGGCTTGCCATCCCAGAGTGATTCTTTGCTTGATTTCCTCCTCTTTTGAGGGTCTCATGGAGGTTCGTTTTCCTGTAGGTTCATACTAAACTGATCTTTTGTTTTGTATCAAGCAGCTTCACGATTGTTGGTTATTTTCAATTCAGGCTTTTTTTGTGAGCGCCCTCCCCCAACAAGAGGCAAGTGAAGAAACATTGATTGACACCCTTTTTCCATTTTTTCATTGATAAAACGGTGCACTGCCAAATGACGTTGGTCCTGTGACTGTTTCGATGGAGTGACTAACCAGACCTGTAGATTCTCATAACAATTCACGGAGCTAAAGCGACTTAAGTAGAAAGCCACACTTGTAATAAAATTATCGTTGGTCATGATTCAAACGAACGCTGGAGATTAACAACGTGGGTCTCCAGATGGATAAGACGAAAATAAGATGGTGTAACGAAATAGGCAAATTCAGAAAGTACTGGATCCGAAACGTCCACGGTCGACAGATCTAGCAAATCTTGGGGAAAGTCTATATCCATTGACGAACGTTAAAAGGATGCTGCTGCTGTTGTTGATGATGAAGAAGCTGATGATGATCGGGGTAAAGTGACAAACGGTTCATGTTCGTCGAGAATAGACTGGATCATGTATCTATATCAATCTAAATAATCTTACGCAAGACCACACACGCATTTAGTTAGCACACACACATTATATATATATATATAATATATATATATATATATATATATATATATATATATATATATATATACATATATATATATATGTATATACATATATATATATATATATATATATATATATATATAGAGAGAGAGAGAGAGAGAGAGAGAGCGATAGATAGATAGATAGATAGATATACATAGATATCGGTGGTATCATATAAAACACACTAAAATTAAATGACATTCATTCGATAGGAGTAAAAACATTGTGTACTCTTGATTAAAGAAACTTTGAAATATTTAAATTCTTCTAAGTACGTATATATATATATACATATATATATATGTGTGTGTGTGTGTGTGTGCGTGTGTATATGTGTGTGTGTGTGTGCCTATGTGTATGCATGTGTTTGTTTTTGTGTATTTATTCGAAATACATATGTGGATTGTCTCTGATAGGTCCATTCTTATTCAGGGCTATGATGACATATTGCACGAGACACTTTACAAGCAAAATTATTTTCTGGGCAGAAAATATCAATCAGTTCTTGAATACATTCGAAATCCTCGTACCCCTTGATTGAAGGAAATTTTTTTAAGCTTTCAATGATTTATTTCAATGATAAGGGGCTTCAACTATGTGAAGCCTTCTGTTGCAATAAACATGATATACTTAATGTCCGTGTTCATCAGTTGATGCAAGCAGCATAGATGCCACTTTCACAGGATAAAAGGCAGGTTAGTTGACACGATAAAATCGTGGTTGTATCGCCAACATACGACTTGTACAGATATCTTCCATTTGGTCAAGATTCACATCCGTTATTCAAGTCGAAAAAAATAGAAACAATTTTTTCCGCAAGTAAGTTTTTTTTTTTTTTTACTTCTAATTCATTACACCAGAACAATATTCTTAGAATTTCTTGATTTTTCGAAAAAAAACTTTTCTCTGGTTTCAGAAGATTCTATTTACAATGAAAGTGTAATAGAAGAGTTGAACTTTACTTCCAGTCAGTTGTACGAAGGTGAAGTTCCGAAGTACCAGGTTACTCTCCTTGTGATGATTGTTATCCAGGCTTCTTAAGTTCTTTGATAATCTAACAAAGATTTTTGCATACAAACCACTTTGCACAATAAAATGACGCAGGAAAAACAGTAAGAAGATGGGAAAGGCTTTTATCCAGCAGTGGACTCATAACGACTTATGATGATATTATTCCATACGTCGAGTTTAAATCAGAGTTTCCCGGGGGATTTTTCGAAACCAATCTTTTTGAATCTCAAAGTTCCAAACGATTCACAACTCCGTTTATAGTCGTTAAACAGTTTGACGCTTGTGAGATCTCACTAAACGCCTGCGTATGAATAAATTTCTTTGATGCACAAAGTTTTAAACTTGCCGGAAAGAGCGCCATTGTTTGATTATTCTATAGAGAGGGACGCTGATGTTAGTGGCACATTCGAAACGGTAACGAGTGAACCCTGTGACCTGGTCATCGGAAAAATAGAAAGAAATGCTTGAAAAACAATCGGAGTGATGTTGTATAAATCTGTGTGACTGACAGATGAATTGTTACGTAAATCTCTCGAGATCCAAAACAATGCGGGAAGATATCAATCCTTCGGGGGTAGAGAACGGAATATGGACTTCAGAGTGTCGTCTGCTTATTGAATTGATAAAATAGAACATACTACTAAGAAAGAAGAGTTTGAGAAGTTGACAGAAATAGAGAATAAAGTGAAACAGTGGAAGAGAAATTAAGATAGATAAGAAAAAGGGAGAGAGAAAAATGAAACTGAGGGAGAGAGAAATAAGAGACAAGAGAAGGCTAGAAATATTTAAAGAGAAAGTGTGATAGAATGTGAGTAAAAGTCAGAGTCAATAAGATAAATACGAAGAATACACATGAGCTCAAGAGAGTGTGTCATATAAAGTTTAGCCAAAGGTTCCAAGCACACTCATTTGGAAAATGTTTGGGAAATCTTGGAAATATCTTTGAAGCATATTCTGATATTTTTCTCGGAATTCACAGTGTTACAAAGAAAACTTGATGCTGTTTATACAAGGAATATACATGTATATATGCATATATATATGAATACACTCGCACACCCACCCACACACACACATATATATATATATGTATATATATATATATATATATATATATATATATATATATATATATATATATATATATATATATATATATATGTACGCACATTTGTGTGTGGTTTGTTTTAAAATGATCGAGCCATTTTCAATATTTCGTGAACGGATCACAGGGCATTGATGTAACTTAGCAACCAAGCTGAGGGGACCGTATTGTGCATCCATGAACAGAAACTTTTTCGTGGGATAAGTCAGTATAGAGTGAAACGACATTGATCAAGCTTGTGCATTGTGCCCGAGTGAATCAATCTTCACTTCTCGTGCAGGACTTTCTTTTCCGAAAGATATCGTTTCACCAAGACCCCTGCTTTTCAGGGTTATGATGGTGGTGGCTTTTTCTGAAGAGATTTCAAACCGTTGGACTGTGGGGAGGGGCTGAGAGACCTGGGTGACGAAATGCTTGCTAAAAAATACATGCATAGAACGTGAAGAATTACTTGCTCGGCCATTGTGAACACGGTCGTCACCCAGTGCACAAGCTCACCAAATAGTGTCTCACTGTTGACCGAGTAATCCCATGGTAGAGTTCTGTTCACGTCTGCGCGGCAAGGTCCTCTTTGATTTATTGCCACATTACATTAAGGTTGTGCGAACGCCTTCCGAGATATTTAAAATGACTGGATGATTTCCAGACAGGTGTCATATACAATATGCCCTTTCCCTGGATGCATAGATTTATGTAAAATATACTCATATGGGCCCTCAGGACATTTTGTCACAGAAACAGTGTTTCTTATTTCTTGTGATTGACCTTTCTCCACGAAACCAATCACTATGTGAATCCAAGTGCCAGGAATGTGAATAGCAAAAGGTGTCCTCGCATTTCGAGTCGCTGATTGAGCGAAATCGTAGCCGGATTTGAACGAATGGTAGCACGAAAAGCCCTCTGAGTAGGCCTTATTCCCCAGCTGGAACTATCACAATGTCGTCAGCAGATGGCGCTTCAGCTTTCTCAGAGTAATCATGACTCTCTCTCTCTCTCCCCCACCTCTCTCTCTCTCTCTTGCTTTCTTTCTCTCTCTCCCTTCATCTGCCTCACTCCAACTTTCTCACCCCTCTCACCCCTCTCTCTCTTGCTTTCTCTCTCTCCTTTTATATACCTCACTCTAACCTTTTACCCCTCTCCCCTCTCTCTCTCTCTTGCTTTCTCTCTCTCCCTTTATTCACTTCACTCCAACCTTCTCACCGCTCTCTTCTCCCTCTCTGTCTCTATCCCTCCCTCCGTCTCTGTCTCTTTCTCTCTCTGTCCGTCTCTCTGTCTCTCTGTCTCTGTCTCTGTCTCTCTCTCTCCAATAAAATCCTGTTTTCTCGCCACTGGTTATCCAACGAGCCTCCTTTTCTCAGATTCATGAGGACAATGCTACTGATGCGAATATTTCCGAGTTTATGTCAAGTTTTAATGTTTGTTTAAGTGTGATGGTTTTCGTGTCTTTCTTTAAAAGCTAATCTTGCGTTATGGGCTTCTCTACGGGCTTGACTGCATCGCTGGTGCCAGTCTCAATTTGCTTCATTTGCAGGTGATGTCAAATGTTACTCTATAAATGAAATGGTATTTGCACGCGTGCTCACTCCTAGGGATCTCGGACTGCATATATATATATACCTATATCTTTTGGCATGCAGACTGAACATATGCGCATGTGCGTGTGAACACACACACAAACACACACACACATACGCACACACACACACATCATGTTTGCTTTTTCAAATAGTGATTTCACTATAAAGAATCGAACAACTATAGTCACAAAATCCTTATTTACATAGGCGTGTGTTTGTGTCTACAACGCTCCTGGCTACACCTTTTTGTTTATAGACTTGAAAAATAGCACGAATACTTCACTAGACCCCTTCTGGGGGGGGGCTTTCTTTACCTTTTGGGGGCCTTATTTTGATGGATTTGGAAATGACATCTAGATTCTGGAGAATCTAGATATCTGGAGAATTTAGATGTTTCTAGATGTTTTTTTACTCTATTTTAGATTTTTTTCCCCAGTGAGAAACGCCAGTGATGTCATAAATATAATTTATATTCATCATATTCATTCTTATTGAAATATTTTACGCAACATCAAATTTTGTCGCTACGGTTGTTCAATTATTAAGTGTGATGGCGAATTTGTTTACTTTTTGCGAGAAACTAATATTCTAACAAATGCTAAAAATAATATTCTCTGTAAATAACTTCACTCTTGTTCTGTTTAAACCAGAGTGTCCCAAGCTCCGTGTCGTGACACTTTAGTATCTATATGTTCCATGAAATAAAGTATAATTTTGTGTATCTCCCAAAAGATACTTTTTTATGTCAATTGAACTGCTTTGGTGATATCATATATTTGTTTTGGCTCTTATAAGGTGTGTCGCCAAAAGAAAGGGTTTGGGAAGTTCTGTTCTAAACTATACTTATGTTGGTCCTATTCCATCGGTAACACTCGAATCTATTCTTGACCACTGACGATCCCCGCAACATATTTCTACATCATACATATATTGCCCTGTTCTGCCTTTAACGCTTGCATTCATTCTCAACCTTTCACTTCCTCGCAGATCTACAATGCATTTCTATAGTAAAATAATTCACGATACATTCCTGTAGTATGAAAACAGGTACAATGCAATTTATAGTAAAAAAATATATATTTCAGATAACCATGCATATAATGACCATATCATGTCAGTAATATATGCCTTAATTCCTACCCGCTATAAATCCTTTTCGTCTTGATTTTACAATACATTCTTACGTGAAATAATAATCTATGTATTTCTATAGTAAAACCATTTACAATGCATTTTATTGTTAATTATCGCTACAAAATGATTACCATAAGTATATAACTGTTTCTAATAAAATTAGATGAAGTTAAAAACTTGAAGTTTTCAACACTCAATTGAATTTTTGAAATAAATATCAATGATTCCCCTTCGTGGATATCAAAAGAAAACGGGTATATTTCCACTTCTTATGCCATTATCAACATTTGAAACTATAAATTTCTGATTCTTTCAGTATTTAGAATAATTAGTTACGATCTCTTTACAAAATTCAGCGAAAACTCCACGAGAACACGTGCAACCACCATCACGACGCTATCTCAATCACGCAACGATAACTCTCTTCCAAATCGCGTTCGAAAAGCCGTAATCCCAAACAGCGTGGGCAAAACAACATAGTTTGTCTGGAGCCACACCACAGGTAAAAATTCCAGCATCTCTGAAAAAAGAATTTACATAACCTCTGGTCATATCCTCTGCTCATATAGTGTAATGGTTAGCACGTCTCCCTCTCATGCAGAAGCCCTGGCTTCGCAGTATGTGCGAAGGATGTGGAAAACACTTCATCCTTGTGCACTCAGCAGCTAATTGAGTACACGCTAAGCTGTGTGATTAGAGTGGAGGTATTCCTTCGATGGACTTGTATCTTGCCCACAGGGTAGGTATAAAAACTTGTATAAAGTACTGGTCTCTACCAGACTCGAGACTTGCAAGAGTCAATGTTGCATGCGTCAAATTAGTGACCCTTGCAAGTCTCGAGTCTGGTAAAGACCAGGACTTCGTCACCGATAGGCATACTCCATTGGGGTTGTCTTGGGAGAAGTGATGCTTTAGCTTACTGGTAATACAGGGTCCTAGCTTCCCTTCACAGTGTTTTTCACGCAAATTGAAATCTTTGGCTTTGCATTGTCCCGAGAATGTTACCTTGAATGTTCTGTGAAACTACACACACACACACACACACACACACACACACACACACACATATATATATATATATATATATATATATGGATGGGGAATATACGCATAAATAAAATATATCGCTCTAATTCAGCCTTACTGACTGTCCAGTTCCGTGGGGCAGAGATAAGATGCCAGCCTCTGGATCTAAGACGATGGTTTCGACCTCGGGGCACTGGATGGGATAATGGATAGACTATAGCCACACTGAAGAGTTGTAATACAACGAAACACACACACACACACACACATATATATATATATATATATATATATATATATATATATATATATATATATATATATATATATATATATATAGTAATATTCTATCAGTAATGCTTGGATTATTTCCTTCACGACTGAGTCCTTTCCGATTTTCGATGTACATCATGCAGATTGTGTCAGAAATCCTTGACACAAATCTAAATATTGTAAAATTTACTGTTGAATTTCTCTATGAAATCCTTACACGAGGAATTGTCATTATTATAGATAATTCTTTCTCGTGTCAACGTTTTGGCTGTTATGGTCACTACTGATGATGAGGATTTTAGTCCCAATAGATCAATGTAAAATGATTAATAGTTGTTAAATCATCATTTCTCCGAAATGACTATAATCTACCAATAGAGTGATGGAGTATTAGTGAAGTCAGTGGGGTATTTATCAAGTCGGTGTTTTTCATCTTCATGGTTAGTGAAAAAAATGAACTGGTATAAAAAGAAAAAAAACTGTAAAAAGCAATTCAAATTTTATTCCTCTACTGCAAAGATTTATTGCATATTTTATTTGGTCCTGTGAAGTTGAGATTTTTATTTATTAGTTGTTTATATAATCAAAGATATCATGGGTAAGATTTATCGAACAAATATATTAAAACTTTCAGTCACGCTAATATAGTGACACGATAAATACTAAAATCATTTACAGAATTTCATGCAAAGCAGAGGAAGAAATAAGCTTAGAAAGCAAGAAAGAGAAAGAGGATAAGAAGTTCTGGGGACAAAAGAAACGCTTGTCATACAAGAAAATAAGGTGGGAGTGAGAAAAGAAAAAAAAGGAGTGGTAATTAATGTAATGAAAGGGAGAAAGAAAAAGAAACAAAGGAAGTAAAAAAGAGAGAGAAAACAAAATAAAAAGGAAAAAGGAGTGGTAACTAATGTAATGAAAGGGAGAAAGAAAAAGAAACAAAGGAAGTAAAAAAGAGAGAGAAAACAAAGTAAAAAGGAAAAAACGCAGGGGAAGATCAGAGAGAAAAAGAAGAAAAGGAATGAAAAAAAAAGGAAAAAATGGAAAAAGGGAGACTTTTCATACAAGTGTAAGGAACAAAAAAAGAAAGAAAAATAGGAAGATATAATCAATAAAGGTAGAAATGATCTAAGGAAGAGGAAGATTTGTCACAAAAAGAATGAAAGGAAAGGTATATATATATATATATATATATATATGTATGATGAAAGAGAAAGAAAAAGGAGACAAAAGAAAGGGAAAGATAAGAGAAAAAGAACGAAAAAAAGAAAGTCTTTTCATTCACATATGAAGAAAAAGAGAGGTAAGCCGTTCTAAAATTATCAGGAATTAGTTCAAAAGAGAAAAAGCCAAGATATGAAGGAATTCACACATGTGCCAATAAAACGAATGACCAAAAATTTCACTTAAAGAAATGACTTTTATTATCTTAACTCCATTTTCCCTCATTTTCTGTTACTTTATTGTAATAAGACCGATAAAGCCGATACTAAGGATAAAACACCAGAATTTTAAAGTTCTCCATTTCACATCATCAAAAACTGCAATTGTGAAGGGGATAATTTATTTTCTCCAAACACTCGTAAGAAAATTTTAAGCAAGAAAAACCTATTCTGGAGTTGAAGCTGGTCACTCAATAGAGACCGTCATGTAACCAACATCTTTCGACAGCATGTTTGGGTGATTAATTAAAAAATTTGAAAAAAAAAGTACGATCAATGAATAGATTAATTCTCTCTCCTTTGGTCGGGCAGTGATCACTGAAAAAGTCTGAACTTTCAAAAAGTAAGCATGAGTGCTACCAGAGAACAAATCAAGTGACTAATTTTGTTTAAACTTATACTGCAAATTGAACTCTCCCCGTAATAACCTATTTCGGGTGGATTTTAAAGAAAACAAAAAAAATGTTTTTTCTAGACAGAATTGGATGTTTGAATTTTCAGCCCTCTAGATCCGCTGGATCAGCATGTACACGCGATGTATACCTCTACATACACAATCGGCCAGCTAGCTAAAATACTATAATGGTGTTGATTATGTTCATGTTGACAGCTTTGGTCGACGTTTTTTAATACTGATTTATGTTGAAGAAGAGTAAAAAGGATTATTGCCTACATGTGGTCTCTCAATTAAATATCGTAAACTTAAAATATAAACCTGCTGTGAAAACTACTTTAAATTTTGTAGACTTAGTCCGTGCTAGTAAATATCTTAAAGATATATCTTCCAGCAAACATAAACGAATAAAAAAAAAATCAATAAAATGTTTTGAAAGTTGTGTTTCTTGATTTTAGGAGGTTTTATCAACGTTTACGGCACCATTACTAGTATTTGAACTATGAAAGTGGAGTTGTCTCCCTACCTCTTCTTAACTTCGGAAGTACTGACAGAATGCCATCCAGAAAATAATAACAAAATATCAATTAAGTTACCGGCTGTCTTAGACTAAATATGGAACAGTAATCATCATCATCATCATCATCATCAGTCTTTTAGCGTCCGTCGTTTGACATAGTCCTTCCCCAAGATTTGCTACACTTCTCTATCATGGGCATCGCAGAGCCAGTACTTCCTGAACTTGTCTAGCTTGTCTCGCCATCTAATATTCTGCCAGCCGCGGTTGCGCACGTGATCTCGGGGGATCCATGTTGTGAGTCGTGATGTCCATCGGTTATCTGCCATTATTACAACATGGCCAGCCGACCGCCATTTGAGATTTTTAATGGATTCTATAATGTCCCTGACTCTTGTCTTTTCTCGGATGTACTGTGCTGTCTTGTGGTCTCTCCATGGGAGGCCCAGCATTATTCTTTCATGTGCACGTTGCATGGTTCTCAATTTACGGGTCTGTCTCTTGGTTAGGTTCCATGTTTCGGCTCCATAAGTGACTAATGGAAGGATGCATTGGTTATACGCCCTTCTCTTTAGGATTAATGGGATCTTCTTATTTTTGAAGGTTGAGCTAGCCCTGCCAAAGGCTTGCCATCCTAGTGTGATTCTTCGCTTGATTTCTTCTTCTTTTGGAGATTCGTTGTCCCAGGTAGATGTAGTGGTCTACTTCCTCCAGTTGTGTGTCCTCGATTTTGATCTTAGTGTTTTTATCCCAGATGTGGTTGTTGCACATGATCTTCGTCTTGCTGAAGATCATGTGTAGGCCGACTTTCTTGCTCTCTTCATTTAGTTCATCCATCACAGTAATGATAGTTGAAGACAAATCTGGGTGCTGTTGGGTCAAACTCCTCTCCTATTTCTATTCCGACTGAAGGTGATTATTACAACTTCTGTATGGTATATATAATGAATTAGAATTCAAACAAATACATATTCTTTTTATAAAAATGTATTTATTAATATGAAATACGCCCTAACGTATTTTTAAAATAAATTATGTAGATTTGTGAGTCTTCTCAGTTTGGTTAAGCCGGTCAAACGACCGGTTACTAATCACTTGCTAATGATTTGGGGAGGGAAATGTTAATTTCTTTGGTATATTTATTTATTAGAAAGAAATAAGTTTTTGTATATTTTTTAACAAAAACATTCGCAAATATGAAAGACTCGTTAATTTAGCTCAGTCGTTAGGAGAGCCTCCTACTAATTGTTCGTCGTGATTCCAAATCTTACCTTTTACCCCCGTAAATTTAATCAGACTTTTTGTCAAACACCTACTGATTTTTTTTACTCCGTTTTCCTCATCTTATGGCGATTTAAGACTTCCGTTTAAGACTAAAAAGTGAAAAGTTTGAAACGATGAACAGAGAGATAAGGGAAAAGAGAGAGAGAGAGATTTTATTCCGACGTCATTATTCAACGAAAGGAAGAAAGAGAGAGAATAGAGAAAGAAAGAAAAAAGATTGAGGGTTTTCAACTACTGTATAAATCGCCTCAAATCATGTCTAAAATTATCTAGATTTTCATACCATTCATCTTGAAAGATATTTAGATACTATTTTATCAAGTCCCTTTCCAAGGACAAATTTAGAGATATTTTTCAGTTGAAGGGAAAACAATTTAACATGAGTCAAAATTTTTTTTAAAACTTATTATCTTTTGTCAGACTGGAGTTTGACCCTGAAGCAGCCTTGTTCTTTTTGTTATTGTTACGGTATGAAAACAAAGTCGAATCGAGACTTGGACTGGGATTTGACAACGGTCAAAGAAAAGGATTAAACACAGAAAAAGAGAATTGCAATCTCCGGAACAAAAGAAACCATAATTACTTCTATAAATAATTCCGGATTAACAGACTTCGTTTTTTTTTACTCTCCATTGATTGGTTGGTCTGATTGATCAGAATAGACACAATCAAAACTATAAAAATGACGAGCAAAATTCTTTGGTGAATACAATACTTTTCCAATACTTTAATTCCCTACTGCTACTGATTTTTGACTAATTAGAAACCATCAACCAAAACTGTCAACTTGAGTTTCCTCAGATTTAAAGTTTGTCTTGATGGTTAGTCATGTAATTATGTACATAATGTATGTACGAAAAAAATCGCATTAGATATAAGTGTTTTCATAAGATAATCTAAGTTAAGCGATGTCGAGCCTGATAACTATTGGAGCCCCTGTTTGGCTTATTTCTTTTATTTCACTCTCAAAATTCCCAAAAGGACTATTTTGGTTAATTTGAACCGAGAGTTTTTGATGAAAACTTTTGGTTTGGCATTTTTTCTCAATCAATAAATTATAGACGGCCAGTGTGTGATAAAAATTCCAATATTCGAGGCGGCCAGTGTGTGAAAAAGACCCCAAATAAATATCTATCAATTAAAAATGAAAATAAATAAGAGAATGATGGGTAAATTATGTTTTGATTGTCAGTTTTCCTCCTCTGATAAATTCATGATGGGCAAATTTCATGATTGACACTTTTCCGGGGTCCAATCTTTTGACGGATACGTTTCCGGCTACCACCATAGTATACGAGTGGCTGCGATCGTGTACGTATTTATGTATGTATCACACGTACACTCTTGGATAGTAAGCCTTCGGCAGAGAAAGCTCAACCTTCAAAAACAAGAAGATCCCAATTATCCTAAGAAGAAGAGAATTCAACCTATGCATTATCTTGATAGTCACTTATAGAGAGGAAACATGGAACCTAACCAAGAGACAAACCTGCAGACTGAGAAGCATGCAACACATGGAGAGATCACAAGACAGCACAGCATATCACGGAGAAAACAGGAGTCCGATACATCATAGAATCTACTAGAAAACTTTAATTGCAATGGCCTGGTCATGTTGCAAGAATGGTAGACAAACGATGAACATCACAACTCAAACATGAATCCTCAGGGATCACATGTGAAACTGAGACCGGCAAAATATAAAATGGGGAGACGAAGTAGACAACTTCAGAAAATACTTGCTTCGTGACGCCCACGATTGAGAGGTGTGGCGAATCCGGGAAAGGTCTATGTTCAACGACAGATGATTAAAGGCTGATGATGGTGATAATGATGACACGTACAGATAGCACCAAAAGAGCCAGAGGACTGAAAATTAAAACATTTACAACTTATCGTTTTGAAAAAGGTTTGTTTTTTTTCTGTTTTTTTTAATTCCCCCTGTATAGGCTTTTGGTGGGGGGGATCAATTCACAATGTGCGTTCATGCCAAATTGGTCCTTGTGTCAGACAGCATTCCCACTATTTTTTTAAAATTTGGGCTTTAGTGATCACTTCCCAACAAAAGATGAGGCAAGTAATGTATTCACATTTATCACCCCATTTCCCAATTTTTCAACTGATCACCCCTACACGGCATGATGCCAAAAGACATTGGTCACGTGAAAGTTTCTATTGAATAACTAACCAGACCTGTATTTCTTTCATCTCAATTATCCGTAGAAAAGGGACGACTTTTATCTTTCATTCCCGATCGAAATGAAATTAAGATTGGTCTGGTTAGTCACTCGATAGAAACCATCACATGACCAATGTTATTTGGCAGCCTGTCGTGTTGGGAGTAATGAATTGAAATTTCGCTTCCTTTGCCTTTGCTGTAATCACTAAATAAAAGTCCGAATTTTCGAAAAACAGACACTAACCAAGGGATCAGTTTAGCATGAAGTTACATTGTAAATTGAGCCCCACTAAAATCTTATTTAGGGGTGTCATGCAAAAAACTTTTTTGTAGACGTACTAAGGGGTAAGTGTTCAAATTTTCAACCCTCTAGGTCCATCGGTGCGGCCTGAGCACGTGATGCATACATTGCCAACTAGACCAACTTAAATACTGATAGAAACTTACGTTGACAATTCTTGTGACAGTTTTAGTTGACAGTTATTAATAGAAGATATTCTAGTCTTAATAATAATGGTTGATAATTCTTAATCTAATAAAAAGATATATGATAATGTCAGTTTAATCCTTTAACAAAAGAACTAAGCTGCTCTTTACGTGAAAGTAGCAGGAGAAATCCCCCTTCTGCTTCCAACAGATACATCTAGTCCTCTCGGAAATTTCATTCGAATTTTTCTCTTAAGGTAATTTAATGGCCCCCATGATATTAATCCAGCTTCTAGAATCTTAGTACTCTCTGGCACTACCAAAGGATATCTGATATAGGAAAGACAATCGTAACAGGGTTTTATTTATTAAATAAAAGTACCTCTACAGGTATCTCCGTATTCAATTTTCATTAAAAACACCTATTCAACATTGGAATACACATCAATTCAAATAATGAAATGTATGAGACTTGCATCCCTTAACGTAACAGAAGACATCTGCATATTCCTAATTATCACATGAGTGGATTTATTTATTGAATTAAAAAGGCATCGTCGTATGAAATTCACATTTAAAGTACTTATCCAACATAAAAATACACATTAATTCGAGTGATATGTACAGAGGAATATTTACCAGGCACATTTTATCTATTTACTTATTTATTTATTTTCTATCCCAGATTATCTATATTTAAGTCATTCTTAAAATTATTTATACTTGCACTATTTTTACATTTTTTGATAATAATTCAGCTTTTCAATTTCTCGCCCTATCCGACCGATCAATCATTAGAATTCCGTAGTTTGTAAAACAACTTGATATCTTGAAAGATTCGATCAAGTCTCCCCTTGTCCGTCTCTCGAACAAACTAGTTATGTCTATAATACGGCCGCCATTTTCTAAACTTTCATCATGACGCATGCGTATTCTTTGACAAGGAATGTGTTCCGAATGGAAAACTCATGCTGTCGATTGGTGATAAAACAAACAAAACACAATATTTCAATTTAATATCTTTTAGTATTTTTTTTTTTCGTTGCTAACTTAGAAATCAAATGCGCGTCCAAATGCGTCTATAACCAAGACAGACGTCCTGAAGTCTTTTCAGGTAATTGATGGAGTCAGGTTTTTACTGGGATGAAAGCCCGCAGGTATGAATTTTATGCTTGAACAAGTTTTGATTTCTGGTATGAAAATGAACTGATTTCTACTGGTATTAGCACAAAAGGAAAAAGAAGGGAAAGAAGATGCTTGAAAAGGGAGGAAAAGAAAAAAAGCTAGAGTTAATGAAAGCAGATAAGGTCTCCGAATTCCAGGGGCATGTGTTAGCATGAGTGGAATTTGAATTTGGGGACTTTGGTTTCGAGATTGCTGAAAATCGGCGATTCTTATTCGATGAGAGTTGTTCTAGCCAAAAATTGGGAGATCTCAATTTTTGCCCCCCCCCCCCTCTAATTCCGTCGGCATTTGGGACCCAAAGAAGTCGGATCTTCTTCCCTGTGTGGTGCTGCGTTCGGACACTCTAGGAGAGGGACTAAAAAGTGATTTCGTGTAGAGGACAGCAGGCTCTTCCTCGTCCTTGTCTATCCCTCATCCCCTCCTCTCTCTCTCTCTCTCCCTCTCTCTCTCTCTCTCTCTCTCTCTCTCTCTCTGTGGTTATGAATTTCTCAATAGATTCTTCAACAGATCTCCATGAGAAGATTCTTTTGAAGTTTCTTTTGTTTTTCTGTATACGTCAGAAATACCATCTACACCTCCATTGTTATTATTTCAAAATAAGAGCCCGCCATCAAATGATAGAAAACAAGAAATAGAACTGACTCTGTTAAAAAACCTACGATGTTATTAACATAATTATTGACACCATTTGGCAACGTTTATCATCATTTGTCTCTGTCATGAAACTATCTGTTAACGATTACTTTTTTAAGTTGATCCCCGTTAAAACATCTGAAACGAAAATAAAATGAATATTGCATCAAAGATAAAAAGAAAACTGTCGCTCGAAATGCAGTATAATTCATTGGGAAATAAAGCTATAAACTTACACTTGAAGTATATACATCAGACATAAACACTATATTGTCTCTCTTCCTTTCTATCTTGTAATTACCATACCTTTATTATCTCGAGAATAAAAAAAGGAATGACGAAGTGTGACGCACTCATTCTACCCACCTTTTTTTTCAAAGCTTCAATCTATTCAAATTTGGTCTGAACGAAAAACCTTTTGGCATTCACAGACCCATCGACTTTTGTCGCAATTAATAAAACTAATAAACACAAGAAAGTGAAAAATGTGGATTATCGACCAAGAGTTTCGTACAAAACTGGTGAATAGAATAGTTAGAACATGATTTAGAGAACAATAAGAAAAACAGAAATGTTGTGTTACTTACATTTGTTATTTATCAAATTATATTGTCATCATTCGACGTTTGCCTTCAATGCTTTTGTGCTTGCCATAATATATTAACTGCTTCGTCACTATATATTGTCCTCTCTTTCCCATACTCAAGTTATTTTTGCAAACGATCAATATTTGATGGCCACATATATTTATATGCATGAGAAAAGTCGATAACAAATGCATCCATCCAATAGTCACATATGAAGCTAAAACCTGAATTGTCCCTTTAAGTGAACTACGCACCGTGCACAGGAGAGAATCATGCCTGACATCACACGGAGAGATCACTGGAGAGCACATCTGATTAAAAAACAAAAAACAAATAGGAGTCATCATACAATCCATTAGAAAACTCGAATAGCAACGTTGCAAGAACATAAAACAAACACTGGGCATCACAACGTAAATCCCCGGGGATCATAAGTGAAATTGTGACTGACAAGAAATTGGATGGCATAACAAACTAGACAAGTTATGAAACCACTGGTTCCGCGACGTCCATGATCGAGAGATCAGGCGAATCTTGGGGACAGTTAGTGTCCAACGACAGACATTAAAAGGCTGCCGATGCTGCTGCTGCTGCTGCTGATGATGATGATGATGATGATGATGATGATGATGATGATGATGATGATGATGTATGTTCTTCAAAATAAACATCATGTATACGAAGCGAGACTTTTGGACAGATTGATCAATCTGCTCCTCTGTCAAGATGGCTGCCATTTCCCGTGTCTCGCCGGATATTTCACCCACCTCCCAAAATCACTCTACCACTACTCATTTGTTCAGACATGTCCAGGATATCCTTGTTCTTGTCGGTTTGGGTGCGTCCGAAATGGCATGCCCATTGACCATGGTGACCCTGCTCGGCCTAAAGACGCAGGGTGCCCTGTCTCCGGTGTATATGGAACACTCCTTTCATTGAACTATTCATTTACAATGACAGGGCAATAATATTCCAAGTTGGGGGTATAACTCATATAGCTCACTTCTGGTTATGGACAACGGGCTTGGTTTCCGGTCGGTGTGACAATTTCTTCAATATTTCATCACCAATATTTTGATCTTACTAATGCTGTTGCTTTGGTGGGTGGGTTAATCACGGGAGAGTGATTTGCCTACGTTTGCAATTAGCCCCTCGTCGATCTTTCGCAAATGTTCGCAAGCGATGTCAACCATCTTTGAAAGGAACTATGGAAGACTGAAATGGACTAAAACGATGGGATATTAGACGGGACTACACCTTTCATTAAACAATGATATATGCATATATTAATTTTCAAAAATATTGAATTATTTGATTAAATCAAGCTTTAGGGAATGTGTTTGAATTAATCTAAATATCAGGGATTAGAATAACATTGGGTGTATTTATTACCCCTCCTCCCTCGAAAATTATTTGGTTTATCATCATCATCATCATCATCATCATCATCATCATCATCATCATCATCATCAGTCTTTTAACGTCTGTCGTTGGACAGAGACCTTCCCCAGGATTCGCCACAATTCGCTATCATAGGCGCTGCAAAGCCAGTAGTTTCTAAATTTGTCCAGTTCATCTCTCCACCTTGTATTTTGTCGGTCTCAGTTTTGCATCTCTGAGGATCCATATTGTGAGTCGTGATGTCCATCTGTTGTCTGCCATTCTTGCAACGTGGCCTGCCCATTGCCATTTAAGTTTTCTAATAGATTCTTTGATGTCTCTGACTCCTGTTTTCTTTCTTATATACTGTGCTGTCTTGTGATCTCTCCATGTGAAGTTGGGCATGATTCTTTCATGCGCACGTTGCATGCTTCTCAGTTGGTGGGTTTGTTTCTTGGTTAGCTTCCATGTGTCAGCTCCGTAAGTGACTATTGGGAGAATGCATTGGTTGTATACTCTTCTTCTTAAGATTATTGGGATCGACTTGTACCAGTTGCAGTCAAAGGTGATACTATTACGTTACTAATATTTTCTGTATGGTACGCTATACATCCCAATCAATTTATCAACTCTGAAGTTTTTCCTTTTTGTTGGTTGTCCATATCAAATGAGAATTCCAATAGCCAGGTAGATCCGACAAGAAAAAAAGAAAGAAATAGGAAGATTTCTCCTCCATCTTGAAGAGGGAAAAAAAGAAAGAAAAAGAAGAAATAAAATTAGGATTTTTTTTTCCATTTTAACCCATCTATTTATTTATAAATAAATACATAAAAATAAATACGTCTTATGTAGATCCCATCTCTAATTCTCAATTTAATTTGATAATTTGAATTTTTCGGTAAAATAAATGTATACAAATAAATTTTTTAAAATAAGGTCATCTGGTCTCTAATATTCCATTATTTTAGTCGATTTATGTCCTTCCTTGATCGCTTGTTCATGTTTGTCACCATTTACGAAAGATCACCAGCCACTCTCTTCTTCGTCAAACAGGGAAGAATATAATATTTTATAGAGATTTCATCTAATAAAATCACCCCCCCCTTTTTTTTTACATCGGACCTGCACACAATCCTGTGCAGGCTCGCTTAGCCTATCCTAAGACTTAAAAAATTAAATTTTCCCAAAACTAAGAATCAAATTGCTCCCTTTTAGCGTTAGTTGTTCGCATGCAAGAGCGGACCATCAGATTTAAAGAGAGCCCATGTCTAATTGTCGTGTCTAGGTTGGCTTAGGGTAAGAATCTTTCAAAGAAAACTTTCTATTTTCGGGTTAAGGTAGAATTATTTGAGAAAAATATGGTCAAACATAGGCATCAAGAGAAATACAAATTTGCATCTGACAAAAAAAAAGGGTAAAGGCCAAGCCTGGCATTATAGTTACATAAACCTTTTTGTAAAAAAATCAGAAATGACTAATTACCGGAAGATTTGAAGATTTAAAAGATTGAAAGCACACAAAATCAAAATCAAAAAATTCAGTTTCTCCCACCGGAGCCAATGTGCTTGAAGCGTAAAGCATTCAATGAATGCATAATTCTAGCTACGACTTATGGAAACTTGGGAAAAGATTAAACTGACTGAGACCCAACTTATAATCGCTTAGAGTCATGAAACGTGTAATACTTGGGATGACTCTAAAAGACAGTGAAATATCAACATGGATCAGTTTGCGGACCAGGGTGAAATATATCACCCAATTAATGAAACGACAAAAAATTGAGATGGGCTGGAAACTTAGCAAGGAGGAATGACAGCAGACGAAGCAAAATGTCAACTGATCAGCACAGGAGGGAAAAACCAGATACACGATAGAGGGATGAGATTGAAAGGTTACCCGGGAAGACATGGCAAAGATCAACGCAATGTAAAATAAAGGAAAAAAAATGTTCTGAAAAAGAGAACGAAATGTAGAACTATAGTTCGGTTTAGGTAAACAATGTTACAATTGTAAAGAAAATCGTCGCTGACATTAAATTCATTGTAGTAAATCTGTGGTTGAATAAGAGACAGGGTACAGCGTTGGAGAATTAAAAGGTTGCGAAAATCTGCAGGCATTCTATTATGCTCAGATGGTTCGATCAGTAAACCCAGCATAGAAATTGATAGCTTGTAGGAGCTATCAATCAAGAAGGAACAAGCGATGAATACGGGCTTCGAAAGGCGTGAACCAGGAAGTAGGAGTGCTAAAGTTCAACGAGTCCGTTGGAGGTCCACGGGCTCAGCGCGTACATTAGAAGAAGACAATCCCAAGAACACACGTGCACTGGCACTGTATGTGACGCGTATTATTGGGAAGTTGAATTACACCTCAAAGCAACATTCGACATTTCAGAATGCAATTGGTACCCGGGAGGTACAAGACCGGCGCGTTGTCATAAATAATAATAATAATAAAAAAAACAATATACGGGAGGAAATCGGTCCAAACTAAAATCTAACAACAATTGAAGAAATCTCCGTCTATGTCTGTGCGTATGCACTGCGATTACTCGACAACCGGCCATTTCACGAATTTGAAATTTTATATTAGATATATCAGTTAGCAAACAAGGCATTGTAAAGTTGAGTTAGATGTTTTTTTTTTGGATCAGCAGTTCTCGAGTGAACTAATAAAAATAAATATAAAATTGCAGCTTATAGATCATTTATCTTAATGATAGATATAAATTTAGATCAAAATTGTGTAGATTAGCAATAGATATAGATGGAAATATAGAGTATCTAGATTGGCAATATATCTAAATTTAGATGTAAAATATCTAAATTAGCGACGGATCTAAAATTAGATATAACTATATATAGTGGCAACACTGAAGAGAAGTAAACTTAATATTTCGAAGCCAAAATTTCGTACAACGAATGGTAAATTATTTCACGTTGCTATTACAGCAGGCAAGGCTGTTCAACCAGTGCATCCCCACAATAGCTGAAACCTGGAAAGTAACCAGGAGATTGACCCTTAAACTGAGAAACGTGAGAGTGCACAAGAGAGAATCGGGTTCAACATTACTTAGGGCGATCACAAGACGGCACAGTATATTATACGAAAAACAGGAGTCAGAGATATAGTATTTATTAGGAAACTCAAAGGGCAATGGTCTGGTCATGTAGTAAGAATGGTAGACGACCGCTGGACAACATGACTCACAACACAGATATCCAGAGATCATATGCGAAACTCCACCAATGCGTCTAGGAAAGGCATGAATCTGACTCCTTCACAATGATTGAAATAGCATATGATAAAGTGAATGACGTCATTTTGTGTACTTCTTGCCTTTAAGACTATTTCACATGTTGTAAAAACTACGAAAAACACTGAGATAGGAGAAAAGTTGTGATATGTGAAGCCCGGGCAGAGATAGTAAAGGCCAGCAACAAGCAACAAGCAAAGGCCAGCAACAAGCAAAGACCAGCAACAAGCCACGCTCTTTTCCCCCACTAGACCAAGTTTCCCAGACCTATAGATAAAAGCGTTGGTTTCGTTTCTAAGATCTTAATTGCACGGTGAGGGGTCTAAGAAGTGGCTTTCTTCTGGTAGTTCGGCCTTTTTCTTAAATTCATACTGCCTTTTAGAACTTTTAAATGGCAATGAAGCACATATAAAATAAAGAAGTAGAGATGTCCATGGACGTCTACAAACGGACTAGGGTTACTCACCGAGGACGAAAGGTTTAAAAATTGGATCTTATAGCCAACAAACGATAATGGTGCGGAACAATTCAATAATGTAACCCCAACTTCGCGTGTTTGCATATAAAAAGACTGAATCATTGTTTGCTGGTGCTTATCTCGGTGTCAGGTCTCCATCAACGGCCAACGTACTACCTGACATCTGGATCATACAGAGGGTCGTACTTGCTTTCGTTACAAATGGCCATATGGTATGTCTATCAAGTTATAGGGTTGCCGCTAAGATATACTTTGAATATACTCTTTTGCCCTCTACCCGAGATAGTATGCCCCCCCCCGAATATATGGTTGTTCTTCCAACCCATCCCCAGAAAAGTGGTAACGGACACCAATGGATGTATCCGACACTTTATGAAACCTCGCTTTATGCCAGTTCGCTTTTTCGAAATACCTAGAGCTGCCATAGCTTTGAACTATGTCTGTGAGCATCAGTGATTTATCTCAACCTGTTTCGTTGATTCCATTAGCAAGATATGTTCAAAAGTATCATTATTAAATCTTCCCAGTACTTGCACGGACTTAATTTTTCTACCTTATCAGCAAACACGTGGAACATATTGTTACAGCAAAGACAGTAATCACATTCAAAAACTGTCTGTAAAAATCGGGGATGGGATCAGGAGATTTTTTTATGACTACTATACGGCGGAAGTTAAAATAACTACCGGAACACAAACATAGAAAGGAGTTTGGAACATGCAAGTCCAGTGGAGAGGATTCACAAGGAGCCTGACTGGAAATGATCTTCAATTTTTTTTCCAAACTCAACTACTCGTAAGGGTGTTTTGCTTAACGTAAAGCTGGCAGACATAAGCCATTTTTGCTTGGGGACGCTCAAGATTATTTCTCCGATGAATCAATGGTAATTGCTTCGGTTTGCGAAAGGTTTCACTGGAATGCTCTACTTTTGCATTGAAGAGAAAACCTGGGTTGAATTTTATAAAATAATAATCACTATTAAGAAACCATACTGTCAAAATGTTTCTTTAGGAATCTTTCAAATTGATTTTAGTTGATTAATTCGGCTTTTACTAAAATGTTGAGGACAAATATCAAATTTTAATTGTAGGGCTTAACAAAAAAAAAAGAGTTAAATGAAAATTTTTACAAATTTTTTTCTTATTTATTGATGTCAAGATTGCAAAAAGATTTTGTGCAATCAATTGTTTGGCTCTTGGCAATTTCTAGAAAAAAATGACGAGTTTTCACGTGGAAAAAGCTAGTATCAAAATATTACATAAAAAAATAGGTACAGATATAATTAAATCACGAATTTTTCCTGACATATTTCTCCGTTCAGAATCCAAGACAGACAATGACACCACAGTTGTGGGATAGAAAAACTACTAACGCTGTCGAATCTGTTAAAAAAGTTCCTTAGTTTTTTCAATTAACAACTAGAATTCAAATCTCTATAGATATATGTGTGCGATAAAATAAATTAAAATATTTTTCATGAAACAAGGCAGATGATTTAATTGAAGTGAATGCTGATTTATTTTTTCTTTTGCGAACCTTCAAACAAAACTGTCACCAAAAAAGTCAACAGAGGTTTCTCCAGTTTTCAAGTTTGTCTGGCTGTCAGATCATTTATGTATGTATCACGCGTACAGACCACATCAATAGAGCTAGAGGGCTAAAAATTGAAACGTATACTCCTTATTATGTCAAGAAAAGTCTTTTTATTTCTTGAAAATCCCCCTTTTTGTATGTGTGTGTGTGTGTGTGCGTGTGTGTGTGTGTGTGTGCAGGGTTCAGTTTGCAATATAAGTTTATCCAAGAGTGGTTTTTCATTTCGTTTCCAGCAGCATTCATGTTTGTTTTGTTTTTTAGGGGGATTTTGGGTTTTTTTTTTGTTTTTTTTTTGAAAATGACTTTTTTGTGATCACAGCCCAATGAATTGTGAAAGAAGTAATATTCATTGATCATGTTTTTTTTTTTTTTCACATTTTAATAGATCACCCCTATATGGACAGTTTCTACAGAGTGATTGACCAGACCTGCCTCATTGTGTATGATTTATTCCATAATCTATAGAAAAATCAATTTATCGCAAAATTCTGGTGGAAAATTCAATTGTTTTGTATTTTGTGGTCTTTTCTCCCAAATCATAATTTGATTGCAACAGACGATAGGTTTCAATTCAAAGTTTTCATTTGGTGCATTGAACTCATAACCGAACGAATCGTTGCTATTGATATGCTGATCTCTTACACCTGTTGTATTTAGCCGATCTTACTGGATATCACGTGGCAGCAAGTCTCTTGAAAAATCCAGTAATCTGATCAAGATCTTCATTTTTTTTCCATTTCAGGCATTGGCATGTTCACACGTCTGATAGTCAGTGCGGGCCATAGGTACTGGTGACATAGTCGCCTAGGGTACCAAATGCTAAAGGGCGCTTGTCATGTGTCTGAGACGGTAGGACTTTACAAATACAAATAAAAATGCTCATGACCGACGACAAGCTCAGTCTGGCTTATATACTTCGGTGAGATAGTGCTCACAATAGCTTAGGCATGGAGGGAAGAGGATTGGGGGTTAAGTTAGATTGCAAGTACGCTAATAATTAAAAAAAATATTAATGAATGAAGAAGATAATATTACATTTCGAGTGTGCCAAGGTTGAGCTTGCCAATGACATAAAGTACATTTGAGTTCCTTCTGCTTGTAGTTATATCTTCATATCTTCTCCTCAGTATCCAGTAGATCCCAGGTGTCCAGTAATTTCGACATTCTCAATCCATCCTCAAGTCTCCAATCAATTTGGCTTTTGCAAAAATGTTGAGGACAAATATGAATATTATAATCAATTTTGACGAACTGTTTACCTTCAACAAAACTTTCAGTTATCGTTGGACAAATGTTTTAATCGTCGGATTCAACAAAAAAATAAATAAATAAATAAATAAATTTTACAGAGTAAAGAAGAGAAGAACTTTTTGAAATCGTGCAAAATTTCCCAAATACCCCCTCTACTGTTTATTCGAAAAGTATGGCCCCGTGTAAAACAAAAGAAGCAACGGGAAACAACAAGAAACACCGAGAAGCAAAGGAAATGTAACTTGAAGGAGCTTTCAGGAAAAGTTTTATAGTGATTAATTAGAGAATTTGTTATTCTTGTTGCTATCTATAAGTCTGCTGCTTTGTTCTTATTCAATATTCCAGTGAAATTCGTAAATCAAATTGCGTGAACTATTCTACACAGCGTGAGGGATGCAGCCAGTGACTTCATTTTGTTAAACTTTCACCTGGACTTAATTCTTCGTTGTTAGACAGGGATCAAGAGTTTTTCTGCTCTTTTTTGTTTTAATGGTTGCAAAACAGTTTCATTTTCCTGTTATTTTTATGAATAGCCTTTATTTCTGATCAAGAATGATAAATATCAGTAGCACACTCGTTGATTCATGACGCCTCGAATTGTTTCTCGTAACGAAAACCAACGGGGGAGTATTATTCAAGAGCTTTTATACAGAGGTTTGTGATGATTAATTTAGGGATAGGGTCATGGTTTGGGTTCATATTGGTTTCTCGTTACTTCTTGTTGCTTCTTGTATTCTTCTTTGACCCGTCCAAAGTGCGTCAATTATTACGAACATGACGTGCCATAATCTGCTAAGTCTCAACACGTCTAATCCCTGATCATCATCAGCAGCATAATGTTCATTATTCTTATTTGGAATTTCACACCAGTTGCCTAGTAGTTACCGCTACAGGTTCAGTGACAGCAAGTCTCCTGAACTATCCAGCCCTCCTTTCCACACTCTCATAGACCACAGCAATACTGTGGTTTACTGTTTCACACCAGTTGCCCGGTGGTCATCGCTGAAGGATGAGTGACAGTAAGTCTCCTTAGGTACTCCAGCCAACACCCCTTCTCTCTTTCGCCTATCACGCCAGTGCTGTGATTCACATCTCCACTTCCATTTTCCTCCCTCTCTTAGGCCACAGCTAACATTTAGTGTCGCAGACCTTATATTTCTAGCACTTTCTTCATTATCCATGCAGTTCCTAGCAGTGCTGTGGTCTGTACAGGCTTTTCACTTCTTGTCTACGATTACCAAGTCTGGTTTTCTTGCCTGGATGAGGTGGTCGATTTGGATGTCAAAGTCCCAGAGGAATTTGTGGTTTCCATTCTCCAGGGCTGTCTCTGGTTTGCGCTGGTACCACTTTTCCATATGTTTGTACTCCTTCTGGGCTAGTTGACTGCATTCACTAGTTATGCGGTTTACGGTCTCTTCTCTTTCACCACACAGGCAGCACTGATACATTTATTTTGTGCTGCCATGATGAATGATTCTGTTTCTCTCATCAGGTTTCCTTTTCGTAGCCATATCTATGATCTCTCGTCAGCCACATCCTGTATCTGTCTTTTAAATTCTCCTTATGATTTTTTCTGTTCTCATTTTTCTTTCCTAGTTTGCTGTGCTGTTCCATTGTTTTCTACTTTGTTGTTTGTTGCGCTGTTTCGTGCACTCTTTATGATTTCTTCACTGTTTTCTTGCACGTACTTTTGTAGATCTGCTTTAGCTCTCTGGACACAATCTTCTATGCTGATGAGCCCCCTGCCACCTTCTTTTCTCTTAACGTATAGTCTATCCGTGTCATCTCTGGGGTGTAAGGCTTCATGCATTGTCATAAGCTTCCTTGTTCGCCTGTCCATTGATTGGAGTTCTTCCTTTGTCCATCATCATTATTATTATTATTATTATTATCATTATTATTATTATTATTATTATTATTATTATTATCCAATTTCACGGCAGTTGTTCTGTGGTTACAGTCGTCTCCTCAGGTCGCCTGCCCTCCTCTCCACACTCTCACAGTCCACAGCAATGCTGTGGTTTACATTTTCACACCAGTTGTCTGTTGGTTATCGTTGAAAGCAGAGTAACAGTAAGTCTCCTCAAGTCTTCAGTCCTCCTCTCATGCCTCCTTCACCTATCACCGCAGCGGTGTGATTCGTACCTCAACCACCACGTGATATTGTGTTTTTTGTTGTTTTTTTTTTGTTGTTGTTGCTGCTTTGGGATTAAGGTCTCCTCGTCTCCCTAGGCTACTGCTAACAGCCTGGCATCGTAGATCACACATTTTTAGCGCTCTCAGTATTCGCACAATCCCCTGCAGTGCAGTGTTCTGTATCGTCTCGATCATTCCTTTTATCCCCAGTTCTTCCAATCTCGCTTTCAATGTCTTTGATACGGTTCCGAGTGCAACTGCTATGACTGGTACTACCCTGACTTTCATGTTCCACACCTTATGCAGCTGCCTTGCCAGTTGCAGGGTGTTTTCATTTTATTTTTTTCTTGCTTTTAATTATTATTATTATTATCATTATTATTATTATTATTCTGGAGTCTCACACCAGTTGCCTGGTGGTAACCGCTGGAGTTTGAGTGACAGCTAGTCTACTCAAGTCTCCAGCCCTCCTCTCCTAGTATTCATAGGTCGCAGTAATTCTGCAATTTACAGTTTCATACCGGTTTCCCAGTGGTTATCGCTGAAGGCTGAGTGACAATAAGTCTCTTCAGGTCTTCAGCTAACGTCTCCTCTCTCTTTCACCTATCATGTCAGGGCTACAATTCGTTGCAGTCCTTATATCTCTAGCACCTTCCTCAGTATCCGTGCAGTTCCCAGTAGTGCTGTGGTCTATACGGTCTCAATCCTTCCCCTTATCCCGATCTTTTCCAGTCTCACCCTCAGCGTTTTTGGGACAGTTCCTAGTGCGGCTACTATGACCGGTACTACCCTGGTTTTCATGTTCCACATCGTCCTCAACTCTCTTGCTAGGTCCTGGTATTTTCCCCGTTTTTCACTCTCCTTCCTCTTTACTCTATGGTCTGCAGGTACAGCCACGTCTACTATTTGGCAAGTCTTCATTATTATTATTATTTCTTCACCATCATCATCATGCTCATTATCATTCAATCCCAATGGTGACGTTTGGTGATGTAAGCGCGTTCTGATGCCTTTTTATGCTTCGGTTTCTCTAAATGTTCGCCTGTCTTTTCAATTTTAATCATTTTTCCGTCATGTCACAGCAAGGAAGATGGCGCATATACATTTGGAAAAATTTACATTGTTTAACCATTAAATATTGCATTTGTTTTTGAATACCCTACAGGCAAATAATATTAGTTTCCCTAAATGGATGGCATTTTAAGACGTCTGAAATTGGCGATTTTTTTTTTAAACGAAGCAAAAAGAGTTCAGGAAGAAAAATCAATTTAAAAAAAAAAATACAAATTACTGTACTTCGGAAAAATAAAGTGTGTTTGAAGAACTTTTTAATAATTTGATTTTTAGGGCCATTAGGAAATTTCTTCGATTTCCGTTGCTATTTTGATTGCTACTTATTCTTCACTCATTTCTGTTTTTTCTTATTTCTATTCGCGTTTTTTCAGACTTTATGTTCCATCTTTCTGCAGCCCCGTTGTTCGCCTTTCTTATCCCCTCTTCTTTTGTTCTTCTTGTTCCCAATTAATATAATACCTTCTTTTGTTTCATTTATTGTGTCTTTTTACTTACCTTTCTTCTTCTTCTTCTTCTTCTTCTTCTTCTTCTTCTTCTTCCTTTTTCATCTTCTACTTCATTTTACAATCACTAATTCATCTACTTGAAATTATTCCTTCTTCATTCAATTCTTATTCTTATTTCTCCTTCTCCTTCTTCTACTTCCTCTTTCCTCTTCTTCTTCTACACCTCCTCCTCCTCCCCCTTCCTCTTTCCTCTTCTTCTTCTACTCCTCCTCCCTCTTCTTTTTTTTTTCATCTTCTACTTCATTTTACAATTACTACTTCATCTACTTCAAATTATTCCTTCTTCATTCAATTCTTATTCTTATTTCTCCTTCTTCTTCTTCCTCTCTCCACTTTTTTCTTCTTCTTCCTCTTTTCTTCTCCTCCTCCTCCTCCTCCCCTTCTTCTTCTTCTTCTTCTTCTTCTTCTTCTTCTTCTTCTTCTTCTTCTTCTTCTTCTTCTTCTTCTTCTTCTTCTTCTTCTTCTTCTTTCGACTTCGGAAATGTTGCTTCTCTCAAAAGCATTTTGTCACAGGTTGTAGATTCCACACTCAGATTTCCACCCACTGCAACCCCCCCCCCGTTTGTATAAACAGAGCAACAAGAAAGCAGTTTTGGAGATCGGTAACGAAAGAAAAAAAAGAAGAGCCGTATTTCCCATCCTACCAGGATAAATATTTGACCTTAACTTCATTGTTTGCCAAACTTTTGGTTGACACTGATGTAATTTCGGCCAGAAAGATGCTGAAATAACTGATCGCGAACATAGTGAGTCCCCACGGATTGCTGGGAAGGATTGGAAGACCTTTCAAAGAATCTTATATTTCGATGGCAGTTGATGTTAAGATACGGGTACCTTTGTGCCTGTGAACCCAAGTGGTGAGTACCAAAATCTCGGGGGAAGTTCTATCTTGAAGTTAACGCGACAAAACGAATCGTATCCTGTTACAGAGTTCTCGAGCCGAACGAAATCACGACTTATGTGGATTTTGATAAAATCATGATGTTAAGATGCTTCTCTGGATACAAAAGGAGAGTTCTTCCTATTGATATATATATATATATATATATATATATATATATATATATATATATATATATAATTATTGTGTCATCCACAGACAATTGTTTCGATGTATTACATCTCTTCAGTGTGACTATAGACTTTCCATTACCGCGAGGCAGATCTGGAGACCGTTATCCTACCTCTAAGCTACGGAACTTGACAGTCAGAAAGACCAAATTTAAGCGATATATCTATTTACACAGTAGATCAATAGGTCCGTAGCCTGACACGCAGATATCATATTCGTATCGATATTCTTTTGTTCAGAATTATGAATTTTCACAAATATGTTTTTCCAGTATATTTGGAACATTGTGTAAAGGCCTGGGCGTTATGAACTAGACAGGGTAATTGGAATTTAATTTTGAAATTGGAATTAATAAAAAGAAAATGTACCTAAATAAAACGTGTCAGGAGAGATTTAAGTTATAAAGATAGACAAGAAAAATTAGATATGATCACATGATTATAAAAATGTATGAAACTTGATGAAAATTTGTACAAATTTACTTGTATCGAGGAACATTTATCAGGCACATTTTATTTATTTATTTCTCCTAAATTCGTCAATATATTGCAGCTGATAACTCCTAAAATTTATTTTTTCATTCCCTAGCGTCTAAATTCATCTAAGTATTTCTTGAAATCATTTTTACTTGTACTATATTTTACATAAGATGGCAAATTATCCCAACATTTCAAATTTCTTTGGTGAGGAAAAATCAATTAGTTTTTGCAACTTTGTTTTCTGTAATAGATCTTACTAGCTGATCTTTCTTCCTATTTGACTTATTAAACATTAGAATTCTGTAATTTATAAAGCCATATATTATTTTTAATGTTCCAAGTGTCTCCTCTTGCCAAACTCTTAAACAATGTCGTCATACCCAAATTTTCAAGTCTATTCTTAAAACTCAAATCTCCCATGCCACCTATCATTCTAGCAAATTCTCTCAGTACCGTCTCCGATTTCATAATCAATTTCCAATTACCATATCTAGCGTGTTGGACCCAAGCCTATGCACAATACTCTAAATGTGGTCATATCATTGCTTTATAAATGCATAGCATAACGTACTGATCTCTTGATATAATATTATGCTAAACCTACCGATTTTAAAGATAGCTTTAGCTACGGCTGAAGACATATAAATTTGTCACACAATTAAGCACCCAAGTTTCTCTCTTCCAATACCTTTTCCCCTTATGTGTATTTGTAACTTTTATTTCCTACACCAAGATGCATTACTTTACTTTTATCCACATCAAATATGTAATTAAATGAATAAAAATGTAAATAACCATGTAAAAAAAGTATGACTAATCTGATTTTAGGACTAGGAAGTGAAGCCCCCCTTAAGATGGTTTGACACCAGAAATATTGCCATCTGCTTTACTCTGGACAAGACCAGCGAGGCTGAGAGGGAGATCATGACGACTTGCATCCCGTTATCTCTGTAGGGCACAATTTAACGAATAACTAAAATCATCTGGGATAGAAAATAAATTGAGAGGGTAATTTGGGGAGTTGTCAGCAAAACATAGAAGATTTTAAGAGAAAAAAGTTGCTTGTAATTCTTTTTTAGGTTTCATACATTTTTAATGTATTTAAGGTTTCATATTTTTGAATGAATGTGTATTCTAATGCTCAAAACGTATTTTTTATGTAAATTGTATACGGTGATGTCCACAGAGGCATTGATATTAAATAAATGAATAGATAGATGAATATTACCCAAGTTCACACATTCCCTCCATTTAATATCATATCAGAGTCTATCATGAGGTGCAAATGGATCCATGTTGTGAGACGTGATGTCCATCGGTTGTCTTTCATTCTTGCAATATGACGTGCCCATTGCCATTTGAATTTTTTAATAGATTCTTTGATGTCTCTGACTCCCGTTTTCTTTCTTATATACTGTGCTGTCTTGTGATTTCTCCATGTGAGGTTGAACATCTCTTTATTTACTCTCCCACCTGACCAAAATGCGACGCAAGGTCAGGGCTTTTGTGGAAAAAGAGGCAACCCATCAAAAATAGCTCCAGCCAATGCGAGTTTGGTTGCAAAGCAACTGCAGTTGCTATAGCAACTGCTGTCACAAAAGCGTCTGGACAATCCCAACCTGTCCCTTTAAGTACAATGAGACAGTGCTACCCCGCGGCAACGGATTACCCACAGCTGGGCTGAGTAATAGTAGGAGAGCCCAAGGACGAGTCCAATGCGCAGCCTCAGTATAACCTAATTGGCTAACGCATTGCACCGGCGCACTCAGGCTTTGACATTCACCACAATACAATCTCTGGCCTATTCGGCAGGCAAGTGTCAGTAACGGCGCCTCGGGCTCTGCCGTAGAACAGATACTGAACCCTAATCCATGTTGAAAAGGCCTGAAAAATGTAAGGTTGAGTATGATTCTTTCATGTGCACGGTGCATGCTTCTGAGTTTGCAGGTCTGTCTCGGTTAGGTTCCATGTTTCAGCTCGAGAGTGACTATCGACAGGATAAATTGGTTGTATACTCTTCTTTTTCACATTGGTCTCTCAAGCGTTTGGAACATATCCAATCAAGGACAACTCTGATTTTAGGACCAGGGAATGAAGCCCCCTTTTAAGATGGTTTGACACCGGATTTGACGCCAGGACTATCGCCCTCAGTTTTCCTCTGGACGACACCAACGAGACCGGGATGGGGATCCTGACGACTAGCATTCCATTTACTCTGTAGGGGACTTTCCATGGTCTGTATAGACAGAACAGAAACCATTCATTGATAAGCAGCAGTGCCATCAGCTTTTTGATGTCCAGTGTTGGACACAGACCTCCCTGGGCACCTAATTACTGAAAATATGAAACGTTTTTTTTTTAAAATATGGTTTGAATAAAATGAAATTGGACATCTCTCAGTTGACTGTCTTGATAAACAACTAACTAACTAACTCTCTCTCTCTCTCTCTCTCTCTCTCTCTCTCTCTCTCTTTCTCTCTCTCTCTCTCTCTCTCTCTCTCTATTCCAACCATTTTCTGCCGGAGACCTTTATACTTTAAAGATTTTTGTATGATCATTTATGCGTATTTGAAAATTTGCGTAGGAATAAAATGCATACAAAACCCAGGTCTCTCGATGATTGAGTCTTGATATTAGCTGAAAACTTTGCAAATTTCAGTAGTTACCAAATTTCCAGCTACTCTCTTGAGAAAAAATTATTTGTTTGGATTTTTTTTCTTCTTCAATTCAATCTCGTTTGAAAATTTGTTAGTTTTTATCTTTTCAAATGACAACTAATTTTTAAAAAACTGTTTGGACAAAATTTAAGCATTTCGATTTGAATAAAATGGATATCCCTTCGGAGAAGGCTACTCCAAAATACGAATATTGACGCATTGTCTTCATTGACTCGTATTAAAAGACTTTGCAGAGAATATTCATCAACCATAATCGTTGTCATAAATTTAATTATATATATATATATATATATCATCAGCCGTTTCAAGTCCTCTGCTAGTTAAAGCCTTTCCCATCTCATTCCATGACGAGCGTGATTGCGCTAATCCCTGTCATGTCGTACTGTAAAACTTTTCTACTTCGTCTCTGTTTCTTTTGACTGGTCTTTTATGATGTGAGCGTGTATATTCGTGTATGTGAGTGTGTACGAGTAAGTGTGTATGTGTGTGTTTGTGTGTTTGTGTGTGTGTGTTTGAGGTTGATGCAAAAGTTCCCGGCACTTTTGGCAGGATCTTTTATTCTTACGAATTCATTACATAATTATTTATTCGTCAAAGTATGTATGTGCAGTATATAAATACATGCATACATGCACACATAGCCAGTCAGCCAGAGCAGCTAAGAAACTGAAGAAACCTTTGTTTGGTTGGTGGTTTCTAATAGTGACTTCGGTCCTCACTAGATGTTCCATACTTGCGTCTGCGTGACAAAACTAAAATCTGCTTAGTAAATAACCATGAGTATGTAGGTGTGACTTTATCAAAAGTTACCATCGTCGTACAACGTTTATAACAAAATAAAGACGACGTCCTACCTTATATGATTCAATTATAAAAATTTTCGTAATTGTTTTTCACTATTTTTTATTTTTGCATTATTCTGACTGTCAGTCATTGGATCCGTCCACAGCTACAGTTTCCCTCAATGCTCTCAACCCAACAATAGTTCGCATCAAACTTTTGAATGAATGGAGCGAAAACAACGACACGATCGATGTCACCACAACAAATCAATTTCACCAAATATATTTATAATATAATGAATATCATCGCGGTCACTGTTCACTGTTCATTCCCCAAACACCAATTGGCTCAATAATTTTTCCTTCTTTTTCACGTCTCAATTTAAAACTAAACATTCAATTATTTTTATTGGGTTCTAATAGACTAAAACGAGCAGTATGTATCTTTACATTTGAAAAAAAAACACGTTTTTCTCGAATTCAAAAGGAAAAAAAATATAATACATCAATCATAGAAAGGATATTAATGTTTTCGTTTTTTTTATTGGATGAAATATTATAAATCATAATTCTTTAAAATTTTTATGAATACTTTTTACCCTCATCTCGATTTAAAAAGCAACTGATAAATCCAGATTAAAGTAAAAAGTAATCATAAAAAATTCAAAAAAATATTGAAAGAAATTTCTTTTATCAAAAGATATATTTCAAAAGGATAAAAATGTCAGCTACGCACTAAACAAAGACCTTCCAACCAGCAATGTTTTCTTATTCTTTATCGAGTGGAAATCTCTATCGAATTCTAGGCACTGATGTGAAGCATATAATTTCGCTTCAAAATTCTGTCTTTCGCGGATATTCCACGGATGAATTAGAGTCAATACAAAATACAATTATCGCTTATAAACGTTGAAATGATTTTCGTAATATTTTACGTTAGAGAATTAACAGCTTCGGATAATGCCAAGCTATGCCCAATATTGAAAACTGTCATCATCGACAGAGGTTTCTTTAGTTTTCAAGTTGGTCTAGCTGGCTGGCTATGAATAAATTGCGTATACAAACCGCACCAATGGAGCTGTTGAAAATGTACAGACTTTCTGTTATGTATAGAAAAGTGTTTTGCTCTGTGTTCTTGACCCTTCCTTTACCCCAGATAGGTTTTTAGTTCGCAGCCAAACTTTAATTGTGAGTTTGAGCTAAATCGGTCTCTTATTTTGCGCCCGGCAGTGTTAACGCTTCTTATCTTCAATTCGGACTTTTTTCTAGTGTTCACCGCCCAACAAAGGGCGACCGGAGTAACTTATCGGTTGATAAATCCTCCTCTAAAACTTTTCAATCGATCACCCTCCACCAGGAATGCTGCTAGAAGACGTTGATCACCCCAATTCAGCGCGCTATCATAAGATAATGGTCACGTGACGGTTTCTATTAGGGGACTAACCAGACCTATCTTTTATTAATTTTGACTTCTTTTTTACCTTTATCCTAATTTCTAGTTGTTTTTATGACAACTTCCACCGAGTCGTCATTCTACGTCATGAGTTGGAGTTGTTATGAAAAGATAATCAAGATACGACGGGTCTTGTTAGTTACTCAATAAAAGCTGTCAAGTGATCAAACAGTACGTCGTGTTGAGGATGATCAACTAAAAAATTGGGAAATGTTAATCACTGAATAAGTTATTTCTCCCCCCCCCCTTATGGACGCTAAAAAGTCTGAATTTACAAAAAAAGAACAAGCGTGAACGCAACCAGATACAAAGTAGGGACCAATTTAGTATGAATTTGAATTGCAAAAATAACTCCCACTAAAAAACCTACGTAGGGAATATATATTTCTTTAACACTTCTTCTTCCACTGGTGCAACCAGTAAACTTAATATATACATACACATCCAGCCAGGTCAACTCAAAAACTGAAGAAATCTATATTGGCAATTTGTTGACAGTTTCAGAGGACAGATTCTAATAAATGATAAAAAAAGGAGAATAACTTTTCCAATAACAAAATGTCAGCCCCACGGATGGAAAATTGCTTCTTTTTTTTGGGGGGGGAGGGGTATTTGAAGGATTTTTTTCTTTTACTGATAAACACTGAAAAATAATATTGTCTACAATTTCGAGAAGAGTCGTTAGCATTCAAAGAGTTTTTTGGACGATTGAAATCATTATTCTTTTCATATCAATTGTTCCAATAACGTTTCGATAAAGAAGCTGCATACATCAACTTTTAGGCAAATCGTATAAATCAAACCAGTGTGGATATCAACTTTTCGAGTCTTTCACTGCCTAACAGGGACGTGAGATGGAATTCTTTGTATAACAAAGATGGGAACAGAGAACATTTCCGTGTTAAAAAATCATTGAACAATAACTTATTTTACAAACGCTGCGGTTGACGTCTAAATTTCCTGTTTTCTACTGTTTTTGTAGATGTCTCCTATGTTAAATATCGTTTTCTCAGTCATATCATGTTGAATTGATATGAAACTCGTCCCAGACCTTCGGATGGACTATTCTCATCTTCTTCTTCCTTCGCCTCTTCTTCCTTCTCCTGATACTACTACCACAACTAGTAATTAGTTTAGATTTTCACTCCAACTCCTAGGACTTGTTTTTTTTCCCCCTGGGCAGGGTCACTCCTTTGCGTTATCTTGGCTTTGTGGTTGTAATAAATGGACTGATTCTTCCATAGCTAATCCATCTTCTTAAATATGCTCAAACTCAGGGCTGCTATTATGTCTAAGAAGGCAGTTCCAAATTGGCACTATGTGCTGTATAGATCTGTTTCTTCTCAGCTCCATCTTACATCTATTCGTCTTAAGTGATTTTTCGTTCACCCTAATCCTCGTCTGCTTTTCCATTAATTCCACAATCGGTATACATGCTGTTTTGTACATTTTGCTTATGATTTACGGCTCATCCTCAATCTCCTGTATCTTACTGATGGTACGTCCAATGATCTATTTCTTTTTTCATATGTTTTCTTGCCGGGATCATTTTTGTCGCTCTCCTCAGTAATGATTCAATCGGATCATTTCCAGGACATTGGGGCTCAACATATTTACTGATGTTCCCAGATGCAGGATGAACCAGTTCTTTATACAAGAGCAAAAATATTCCATCATTTAGAAACTTAAACACTCTCCAGATTGCATCCAGCACGTTGTTGGCCGTCTTCATCTAGTTCATTATATAGGTTTTGAAGTTCATTTTCTCTTCTACAACTACTCCGATATTTTCTCTCCTTTTGACTTCTCTACAACATAGTAAACTCTTCTGGTAGTTTTTCATTTATTAGACATTCAAGTTTGTCCAATTATGATCTCTGTTGTCATCTATCAGTCCATAATGATATGCAGTGAAGATCAGTAAATAGTATAACCTGATCGTCTGATTCTCTAATCATTCTATATATTTTAGCGTCATCTGCCTATAGTAATATTCTTTAGAACACCTGTGGTAGTAAGCTATTATTAAAGATGAAAAACTATGGGATCGAGCACTGATCCTTTTGGCTTTCCTAATAGCACTTTGTCCCACTCACAATATGATACATTGATAATGCTCGATATCAATTTTCCCAGCTGTATGTTGGATAGATATGTATATTGGTCTCTCTCTCTCTCTCTCTCTCATTCTCTCTCTCATTCTCTTTATTTCTCTCTCTCTCCCTCTCTCTCCCTCTCTCTCTCTCTCTCTCTCTCTCTCTCTATATATATATATATATATATATATATATATATATATATATATATATATATATACATATATATATATATATAAAATAAACAGGAATACAATACAATATAACACAATATCCGATATGTAATGGTTTTATTTCACGAAGTTCTTGATGCATTCAACATTAAACATGATTAAAATATGATGAAGTAAAGGATTCGCTACGCAAACACGTTTATGTTTCTCTCCTGTTTATTTACTTCATTTTAAATTCCTATTTAGGATATTTTTTGGTGGGGGGACTATTTTTATTCTCAGCTCTGCCTTACATCTATTCGTCTTAAGTGACTTTTCGTTCACCCCAATCCTCGTCAGGTTTTCTAATAATTCAACAATCGGTATATTCCTCCTTTTACTTTACTTCTACGTATGTATATATATATATTTTTTCTCTTTCTGTTTAGTGATTGGTGATTGCTTGTTAACTTTTTTTCTGTTCTATCCTGTGGGTATGCAGTGCTTGTTGGTAGTTATAAATTATAAATCAGGAGGATATGGTGTAGGTATTTTCGTTATTAGTATATAGTTAACCTATCACTGCTTTGTGGTATATTTCTTCTCTGAGAGTAGATTATTCTCACTTAGATTTGTCTCCCACTGTTTCGGTTCTCTTTTATATGAGCTTAGCTATTAATTCAATTATTCTGAGTTCGGTTATATTCTACATGTCAAAGATGATCATGGTGATTGGGTTGTTCTTTAAAGTGACTGGAGGTAAAAAAAAACGATGATTATCTTCATTGTATTAACGAGGGGAATAAGATATCTGTGATGGTTTATTATTAATAGATCTATGTGTGATTTATGTTATGTTTATTATAGAAATTTTGAGGGGTGTGGGTATTTTAATACTATCTTTTTTTCTTTAATAATTCTTTGATAATTTTTTTTCATTTTATTGGCAAAAGAGAAGATTTCAAATTCATCATTTACGATTAGGTAACATGGGTTCAATATTCTGGCTTAGTTGTGTCTGTTTAGAAATTTTCCATTTTACTGTAGCTTCGAGTTTGCTATCAGTTAGTCTCCAATAATATGTTGACAGTGATATACTGTTTTTATATTTTTCGTTCATAAATGATAATATATGGTAGGCTACTCTTAGTTTTAATGGTGTTTTTGATATTCCTATATAATATTTCACTTTTAAAGATTTCTCTTGGGTTGATATTCCAGCTTGGTATTCAATATTCTATTTGAGACATTTATTTTGAAAAAGACATCTGTTTTTGCTTGTGCAATTGCAATCTGGTTAATTTATGCTTTCTTTGTTGGTATTATTTCTAATTACTTTATTGTTATACATTGTTATTAATTTATTGAAATTATATTTACAACTAAAGATGATTTTCAGTTTGTTCTTGTTAAATATTCAATACAGTCGATTGCTCGGTGAGAAGTGATTTGCTATTTGTATTTTTGACGTTTTTGAGCATTGCTATTCTCTACCAATAGAAGACCGTTATCCTGTTTTATCAGAAAACGAAACTCGAAAAATATAGTATTCTACCAAGATGTTGCAAAAATTTGAAAAATTCGAAAAATACACCATAATGGAATTTTTAAAAAATTGAACTTCAAATTTGAAATCAAGGCCAATGTAAAAATTCTACATTTTTTGATACTTTTAATTGAAATTAAGTCATAAACCACTTAGAAAAGAAAATTCTGTTATTACACATAACACAAGTTCTGATTACACGAACAAAATTATTAAAAAGATCCCCGAATCAATAAAAACCAGACCAATATATAACTCCTCAAATGAAACAATATTCAACGATGTTAGAAATAAAAATATTAAAGCCTTGAAGAAGAGTGGTTTTACTGGAACTAGCTTTGAATATAATGAAAAAATAAAATCCCAAAGCAGAGCAACAACAGAAAAAGTGAAGGTAGAAAAATCAGGTTGTATGCAAAACCATTAAACCTACAAGTTAAAGTCAACAGAGAGAAAATATTCATCCAATTAATAGAAAAACACCACCTGAGGAACCCACTGTGTAAAAGATTTAAACAAGAACAAACTGAAAATTAATCATAGAGATACATATAATTTCAATGAATTGATAAATTCTCTACGGAAGGCTTGCCATCCTAGAATGATTCTTCGCTTGATTTCCTCTTCTTTTGAGGATTCCATGAAAATTCGTTGTCCGAGGCAGATTTAATGATCTTCTTTCTCCAGTTCTGCGTCTTTGATTTTGATCCTTTTGTTCCCATTTCTGACGTGATTTTTGCACGTGACCTTTATTTTGCTTAAGTTCAAGTCTAAGCCGATTTCCATGCTTTCATCATTGTTTATCTATCATCAGTTGGAGGTCGTGTAGGTTCTCTGCAAAAAAGGCGATGTCATCTGCAAATCTGAGGTGGCTCTGATATTTGCCGTCTATTTTGATTCCTTTGTTTTCTAGGTTTCTGAGGATCATCTAGAGGCAGTCTGTAAAGAGTTTGGGTGAGCTGGTATCACCTTGTCTTACCCTTTTTTGGAGCTGAAAGATAAAAGAGCTGCCGTATCTGTATATATGTTGCAGTACTCTGACGCATACAGGATCTACAACTTGTAGGATGGTGGCCTTCATGACCTTTGGAATTTTCACGAAAGTTGTGCAGCAGATGCAAAACTCTAAATACACTTTTGGATAGCAGAGAGAATTTTCTTTACATATATATATCCATCAAGGATTAGATCCACCATCTAAATACAGTGGGTTCTTGAAAAATACACCTATACTTAAATTGTAGAATGCCAAAATTCTGCATTCTTTTTTTTTGTTGCTTTTTATGCTCAACCGATACAGATTGATGATAAACAGTTAAAAGCCTGTGAAACGCTCTTTAAAATTATATATATATATATATATATAAATATATGTATATATATATATATATATATATATATATATATATATATATATATATATATATATATATATGTGTGTAGTCAAGAAAGCTTTACAGCTCTAAACACTAAACATTAGAACACTCCTTCCTTTTTAGTGTCACAGTGTCACTTCAGTCACTTATTTCCCGATATCTTTCAATGCAATTCACATAATTTTCTTCGGCTTTTTTCCCCTGTTTTACACATACTTTTTTATTATGGTACAGGGTATAATTTTTTTTCTCACTGATGAAGATTCTGATTGGTTTTTAGACGTCGAAAATGTATGTATGTATATATCTCCACCTTGAAATAAATCTACAATCCGCACACAGTAGACTATGAAGTACACAAATACCGGAATTGAGGATACAAAATTTGTGGAATTGTCTCGCAATTTACGAAAGGTCAAGTTATAATTGACAGTATCCAGTGAATACATGAGATGAGTGGAAATTTCCCAGCAAAACTGTAACAATTTTCACCTGGTCATCAAAGAAATGTGTAGTCTTGATTTCCTGATGAATTATTACATTGCTTCTATAAATCAATTATTGACAAACACTTTTCGCCGATTGGAGTTTTAAACTGGTCTAATTGGGAGCAGTACTTGTTCGAATCAATCGTTTGACTATCCAGAAAAAAAGTTCTTAGCTGGGGATTCTTCTCCAATCTATTAACCACAGAGATTCTTATCTTGAGTTGGAATCGCATTTTCATCTTTCCCAAAAAAGTTATTATGCTGAAAATTTTGCTCCTTTCCTTTCATCTTCAATATTAGAATCTATAAGCAAAAATACACTAATATTGACCGTTTAAAATCTCCATATTGATATGACGGTTGTCAAAATGAAATCAAAAACGATCTTTTTGAACGAAGTTAGATAAAACTAAATACTGCAAATGCCATCTAAAGGCAGAACAGAACTCCTTTTTCATTCTTCTGTTTCCTTTCCCGCTTTCTCTTTTCTTCCTCGTCGTCTTCTTCATCTTTCTCATCTTCATTTACTTCTTCTCTTCTTCTTATTTTTCTCCCTCTTCTTCTGCCCCTTTTCCCCTTCTTCTTCTTCTTCTTCTTCTTCTTCTTCTTTTTATTCTTTTTATTCTTCTTCTTCTTCTTCTTCTTCTTCTTCTTCTTCTTCTTCTTCTTCTTCTTCTTCTTCTTCTTCTTCTTCTTCTTCACCATTACTGTTATCGTCGTCATTTTCACCACCTTAAAACCAATCGAAATCTTCGTCATGATTAATCCCCTTTTCCCAGTCATAAGTTATTCAATTTTTTGCTCCTCTTGTCAACAAACCCTTGTTCGATTTTTCCTCTCATGATTGATCACGTTCAGAATGCTTTTTGAGAATCCCAAATCCAAGGAATCTTACACAACACATCAGCATTGGTAAGTTTCTCTTCAAAGTAATTCTCTTCGAAAAATATGTACTTTGTTTAGAATTTCAGGGAGTACTTTCGTATAACTTTATGTACCTACTAATGTAATATTGTCAAAATATTGAACTTGGATTGCGTAATCCCCAAGGGAAAATTTCTGAGTATTTTTTCTTATCTTGGTCTCTTTTACAGTTTATTCATCAAATACCATTTCATACGACTCAGTTACATTGTTTATAATATAATATAAGTTCTCTACGGGTGAGGGTGGTTATCGGTACCTTTTTTCCTTGTTGTGTTGACGATAACTTTTTAAACAAGTGAAAATCCCCTTCAAACGATTTATTGTAAATAAGATACGATCGATTTGTTTTGTTTCACGTGGTAAAATGCATTATATCCTACGGATAGAGGCTAAAATTTTTTTAAATTGTTATCATGATATATGATTTTTGTTAAAAAAATATCTATACTTATTATAAATGTTACAAGAAATTGCCATTCCACAAATTAATTGAGATTAACATTCCAAGGGTAATTATGAATTCCCACCACCTTTGCACTGCTTTTTTTGTAATATTTACCTCGTAAATTGTGCGACAGTGGTGGTAAAATTAGGTTACCATTATGAAAATATTACCAATATGGTTTGAATCATAGATTTATGATGTAAGAAAAAAGGTATGGTTAGAGTCTCTATAGGGTGATCAATCAAAAAAATGAAAAAAAAATTAATGCATTGCTCTTCTTACCTTTTGGGGGCTAAAAAAGTATACTTTTTTTTTCAAAAAGCAAGCGTGAATGCTGCTGGGCATAAACTGAGGGACCGATTTGGCATAAACTTCCATTGAAAACTGAACCCCCAATAAAAACATATTTAGGATAGGGATAGGCATAAATGCTATAATTCTTCTTGTTCGTCAGCTCAGAGTCTAATGAGAAACATATCAATAACAAATGAATAATGTTCTCCGAAATGGTTGCTCTTCATGATAAAAATAGCATTTTGAAGACCGAAAATTGGCGTATCTGTAAATTTTTCCATGTTTATTAAAAAGAATAGTGACAGATCTAATTTGCTTTGCGAACAAGCAGCCATAAGGATGCATTTGATGATTTGCGGACCAGAATCTAATTTGTGTGAAATTTCAAATTTGAAAAATAAAAACCCGAAAAAAACTTGTGTTCTGCTTAAATTTATCAATATTAGCCGTTAATTTGAATAATTATGTGTGATCTATGGTAGCTGATTATGATGCAATTTGATGGTCGGTAAATTACCGACCAATCTTTGAATTAGTTTCCTGACTTCTTCTCCAACTCAAATCATATAAATAACTTCATATGAGTTTTATAACTTGGAACATATTCATAAAGCTTACAACTCTCAAGTAGAAAAATATACATGAATAATTGATATGTACAATAAGTATGAACAGAAATAATGCATCACAACTTATAACAAAGTATCTTTGGAAGCAATGATAGTACTGACAATTACGTTTTGATAAATATGAATGTCGTAACGGAAATTCTGCATTAGGCTTCTATGATCAATTTTGTCTCCATTCTCCAGGTAAAAACTCAGTGAATATGAATATTAACCACCTGGTAATAAAGATTAATTTTTATATATGTAACAAAATGAACAATGTCCACATGATCTTTGTCTGACTTGAGGACAGTAAAATACGAGGATTGACAACCTGTAATCTTCATCATTTCCCTTATCATCCTCAGTATTTTCACAGTTTAAGCATAAACACATCTCGGTTCACTCCAATCTATTCTAGCGGCTCTTGTATCGTACTGTCTTGTATCTTTTCTCGTATTTACAAAGACTCTTCTTGATTACTGCATCCTGTGCTGATAGCTGATCTTTTATCGTCCGGATGTATGTGTTACCCCTTGAATTCCCAGTCGTATTGTTCAGGGTCTGTTGACGAGTCCACGGATAACTGAATCTTCTAAACCATCTTCAGTTTGATCAAGTCGCCGAAAAGATTCAATTAAGTTCAAACTGACCGCTGTTAATACTTTCCCGCAAGCTAATTTTGACCTCATACACAATTTGCTGGTTTGATCCCTGCCAGTAAAGGCAACTCAACCAAGCCTTGCATCTGGATCATCTGTTCCTCCCAGTGTACTCTTCCAAGTTCAGTTGATCGCTTACTATTCCCTCTTCCAGTATTGAAACTTGTTAGCGTGGGAGGATCAAGGATATAGTGTATAGAAGTAAGAAGACATTTGCACCTGGAGGTACCATTTTGTATGAAATATCAAGAAAGTGCTTGCTTAATCATGACTGTTTCCATTTAATTGTGGCTCAATATTAGCAGTGTTGGAAACAGTAGTTGTGTCAGAAGAAACGACGTAGGCCATCTGTCTTACTGAACGCTCCCAGTAATAATCTCTCAGTGTAGATGGTCAAGTCTAGCTCTGTTTGTAAATGTGACAAGAAATCTGTGAGAGTTAAAGTTTCCAATGAGATATTATTGCGTATTTTGTACTGTACTGGACTGTACATGCTTTGAGTCCTACCCTTTAACGAGAGCTACCCTTTAAAGAATGGTCAATCTATTGATCAACGATGACTCACATTTCTTGGAATATTGATCGATAAAAATTTCGAGGGAAGCTTCTGCAAACTTTCGGCAGTTCATGGTGGCTGGAGCAAACTTGGTCGAGTCAAGTATTGTCATGCCGTTAAACAATATCACTTAATCTACGTGAATCAATTGGATTATTCTCTTCGGGGGAATCGTGAATGATCTCTTCAATCTTGTGCACAGCAGTAGCTGCATCGCCCACAGACAGCAGGTAGCCATCGCTGGAAAATATGGAACGTGGAATCACTGAAAATTTGTATCAGCCTCAATACTCTCGTGGATTCATTTCTGGTCTTTATCTAGATGCAATTATGAAACAAGATGAGCGTTCTTCCTTCCTTCAAGGTTACTATTTTATCTTCAAGTTTATGTTTAACAAATTGCTCAGCAGATGCAAATATGGGAAGCTTTCTTTACGCCACCTTATTCCATATTGATTTCTTTATGGGATGTGTCGTATAGCAATCTTTTGTGTAGTTTTTAGGATTCATTTGGTGTAGCATCAAGTAACATAGATTTCAAGATGGTATTGAGCACTAATCTCAACTGCACAAAATGTGTCTCATGATCATTGGCGTATGGAGGTTTGTATACTGGGTGTGTTTTGAGCTACGGATGTACAAAAACGCAAAAACATTTTAGTGTCTCTAAAAGCAATGGACCGTAAAAGCCTTTTTAGTACAATGTATTCGATGTTTCGTTGTACAAGAAGGAAATAATCTGAACAACTTTCCAAACGACATCATTCTAATTTGTTCAAATTAATTCCCATCTTCTAATTATTTTCTGACGGGTCATCCTCTGATGAGAGTGTCAGTCGGAAAAGCTTTTGAGGTTTTATTTTCTGAAAAAATTAAAAATTTCTTCTCCTCTTTTATGTTTTACTAAACATCTGCTAATTACGGAAATTTACAAATTCTGTACCACCAAAAGGCTTTTCATTAATTCCCCTATATTATTTCTATTCGTTCGCCATTTGTAACCTTAAATGAGTGAGGGCGTCAAGCTTTACAATTTACAATCAGGACCACCTTCCCGACATTCCACTAAAAAGGTTTTTACTGCCCATTGCATTATACAGCCTCTAAAATATTTTTGCGTTTTTGTGCATCCGTAGCTCAAAGTACATTCATGACACAGACCGCAATAAGCCACTGCTCGTTGATGGTTTTTTTGA
>OY735231.1:38675405-38730405 GCA_963457665.1 Thysanoteuthis rhombus | reverse complement strand
ACCCGTTTTTAGCGTTCCCCCCCCCCCCCCGGAGCTAAAAAATGGGTATCTCTTTTCGACCCTCTACCATTTTATCCTTATCACTCGTTCAGACTCCCCCCCCCCTCAACTCCACCTGCCACTAATGCTCGGACATTTTAGTATAGACAACTGTTTTTTCAAAGCTTCAATTTAAGGTTTCTTTTTTTAAGTAGAAAAAAAAAACAACACTTCTTTGGTTCTGAATTAAGTACATATATGCTGAAATATATATTTGTATAACTTATCCATACCTAAATATTCCCATCATTTTTTTTTTAAATTTTACATGAAAAACACTTACAATATCTTTCGGAAATGGAGTTGGTCAAGGTATTGGTTAGTTGGAGGAAGTTGCAACATTCAATTGTTGCATGGTTGACAGAATTTGATTGTTTTAGCGGTGCTTTTCCTGTAGGAATCTCTATTAGCAATTATGGCATTGCTGCTCACTATACAATTAATATTCTTGGGCGTACAGTAGGAAAAAACACCAGATTTGCGAAGGATTTCTATAAATTCTGGTTTAAGCGTCGGGATTTCCCATCTGTTATCTTGATATTTTGTGAAAGTGTGGATAGGGTATCAAGGAATATTATAAGAGGTATGAGTTCTGATTTGTTTTTGTTATTTAATTTAAGGATATAATCGCTGAGTATTGTGGTTGCTTTATTGACTTGATTTCCTTTCAGAGAGGATCCTTGAGTTGTGAAATATTGAACAAGATTGTCATTGTGTATATTTAGTTCCTTATCTTCAGTGTTGATTTTTTTCTAATTCTAAGCGCCTGTGAAAAAAGGTGTTAAGTGCAGGTAGTTGCGAGTATTGATGAGTTTTGTATATAATGTTGTTTGGAGGTCTCTATTGTTATCTATCTATCTATCTATCTATCTATCTAAGGGCTTCTATAGGGTTGATATTCCAGCTTGGTGTACAATATTCGATTTGAGACATTTGTTTTGAAAAGAGCACCCGTTGCTGTTTGCATGATAGCAGTTTTGTTTATTTACATTTCCTCTACAAGTATTAGTTTTCATTACTTTATCGTTATGTTTTGTCATGATCCTTTAAAAGTTGTCCATACAACTACAGCTAATTTTATGTTTGTCCTTGTTGAATATTTTACATAGTGTATTGCTCGGGGTGGGGGGAAAGTTTTTTCTATTTATTGGGGGAATATTTTCCTTATGTTGGTTTTTTACTTGTAACTTGAATGCCAGTGTATACCAGATGACTGTCCAACTTCTACTTTTTTGTTGTTGCAATGTTTTACTGCTAGATTTTATCAAATTTAAAGCTAGTTATATATATATATATATATATATATATATATATATATATATATATATATATATATATATATATATATAGGGTGTCTAAAAAGCAACGGATTCTGATGATTTTTCATAGTCAAATTTAGTAGAGTCAGGAATTGAAGTGTTTTGGAAGTTGCTTAGTTTAGCCTCACCGTCTGTGTATATGAATAGAATGTCGTCGTTATATTTAACGTAGAATAGGCAGTCATTGTTGATCTCAAAATAAATGTAAGTTTCCACAAATTTCCACATGAAGATGTTCGCATATGATGGTAACGCGACTGTACCAATAGCACAACCTTTAACTTGGAGGAAGTGTCTATTATTAAAGTTGAAGCTATTGAGGATGAATATGTGGGTACATTAGGGTAGTTATAGTTTATATTTTAGGTTCTTCTATGGTTCTCTTATCTCGGCTTTCTTTTAGAGCTAGTATTCTTCTGTCATGCTGAATATTAGAGTATAGGAATTTAACATCCATAGTGACTACAACAGCAATTTCTGGTAAAGTTTAGATGTGCTTGATTTTATTAGTAAGGTACTTAGTGCCTCTTTCATTTGATTTAGCTGGAGGTTAGAGTGGCATATTTAGATACTTTTGTTTTCTAACAGTTCAGGAAATGACAGAGGTCTACCTGTGTTATTTATCTTGATTACTTCGTGGAGTAAAAAAAATCTAGCGGGTATTTGTAGATTTGTGTGGGACGGATATTTTTGTCAGTATCCTCTACAGATGTGGTTATAAAATTCTAGTAGTCTGTAAAGAGGCCATTTGGGAGTTCTTTGTAAAATTCAGTATTTTTAGATGGGTGTTCTCTCCTTTAGGATATTATTATATACCCACAGATTACTGTAGTTCTATCTTCATCGACTCCGGTGATAATCAAGTCATTAGTTTCTGCAAATTTATGGAGTGATTCTCTTTGCTAAGTAGTTAAATTATGGTTGGGGTAGTTTATCACGGTTATTAATGTAGTTACTGACGTCTTCTATGCTACTTCAGACGTTTGGATCGTTCTGTCTATGTTCTTAGGGATAGATAAGCTATTACTTTCCTTAAGCGATTCTATAATATCTTGTTCATAGTTAGGTATCCAAAAGTTAGCTTTAATTCTTCTAAAGAAAGTTTTAAAGTCATTTTCTAAGTTATTTTTGTTGAAATGTCGGGCTATGGCAGAATTTTAGGCTCTTATCCAGGAGTTTTAATGTATTTCTGGTGATTTATGTTTACTCAGGTCAATTACATTTCTTTCTAGGTCATATCTAATTCTAATAGTTTGATGGGGCTGTTTTAAAAGTGATAACTCCTGTAGAGACTTGAACTTACGTTCCCATCTTTGGAATTCCGTCATACATGCACTTTGCCTTCACCATTTCTCCTAATGATAGACATTTTCTCTAAATTTAAAGTTGTACAATGGGCACTGTCACAGTACCATTATATATACATATATATATATATATATATATATATATATATATATATATGTGTGTGTGTGTGTGTGTGCGGTACGAATCAGGCTAGCAGTATAATATAATATAATTATATATCAATAATATAAAGCCACTTCTGAAATGTATTGGATTTATTTCGTAGAGTGCTCGATACATGCAACATTTCACTCATGGATTTGAGATATATATATATATATATATATATATATATATATATATATATATATATATATATATATATATATATATCAAAGTATGAACCACTGATTTGATATCCGATGTTTGATGGGTTTATCTCATTAATTGCTCGATACATTCAACATTAAGTTGTGTTGAAGCAGAGCTTTGAATATGATGAAATAATGAATTAGCTCCACAAACACGTTCATGTTTCTGCCCTGTTTGGGCTTCTCCAGGTTCATGTTTCGATTTATTTTCGATCCCTACTTTTGACACTATTGGGGGTGTCAATTTTCCTGGGTGGAAAACCTTCCTCTTATTCTATTTATATTTCTTTTCCTTTTTTAACTTTTTCTCATTTAGTTGTTTTTCTTTGTATATATATTTTATATTGGAGTAGGTTAGTGTCTGGCTGATATAAATTACTTGGTATTTTTAGGGACTATCTTTATCAGTAAATTGTTGATTCATAAGCCCTTTGTGGTATGTTTCCTCTCCGTTAGTATTCTTCTCCTACTTTTATCTGCCTCCCAGAGTTAAGGTTCACTTTTACAAGACTTGAATTGTTCATGTTTTTCTATTATTATAATTCTTGGTCGTTTTGCATCTATATATCTAAGATCACAAGGTGATCATGTTGTTCTTAAAGAAGCTGGGGTGATAATACTACTAATAATGTTAATAGTAATGCTGCTACTCCTAGTATTAATACTAACCAGAAGAATAAGTCAACTATGTTGGTTGATTTTTGTATGCTTGTATTTGAGGCGTTAAATTATGTTTTTTGATAGAAAATTTGAGCGGTGCCGACTTTTTCCAGATATTCCATTGTTTCTGTTTAGTACGTCTGTTTTTTCTAGTAAAGGTGAGAATTTAAAATTTCTCAATTAGATATAGGTAACATGGGGTTTCAATATTCTGATATACGTGTGTTTGTTTTGATATTTCCCATCTTACTGAGAGCGTGAGGTTGCTGGCTGTTAGATTCAAGTGATATGCGAATAGTGATGTATCGTTCCTGTATTTTTTGTTTGTACATGATGATATATGTGTGGCTAATCTTAATCAAAAGGGTGTTTTCGATACTCCTAGATAATATTTTGCTTCAAAAGGCTTCTCTAGGGTTGATATTTCAGCTTGGTGTACAATATTGAAACATTTGTTTTGAAAAGGGCACCCATTGCTGTTTGCACGATTGCAGTTTTGTTTATTTATATTTCCTCTACAAGTATTAGTTTTTATTACTTTATCGTTATGTTTTGTCATGATCCTTCAGAAGTTGTTCATACAACTATAGCTAATTCTATGTTTGTCGTTGTTGAATATTTTACATAGTGTATTGCTCAGGGGATGAGTTTTTTCTATTTATAGGAAAAAAATTTCCTTGTGTTGGTTTTTTATTTGTAAGTTGAATTCAAGTGTATACGATATGATTGTCCAGCTTCCACTTTTTTGTTGTTGCTATATTTTACTGTGAGATTTTACTTTTTATCACATTCAAAGCTAGTTGCGGTAAAACCACTGTCCTTTAAGGCTTTAGTATATTCATATCTAACATTGTTGATTATTTTTCCGTTTGAGGAGTTGTATATTTGCCTAGTTTCTATTGATTTGCAGATATTTTTGAAGATTATATTTGGGTTGTTAGATCTTGTGTTGATGCAAGTAATTTCAGAATTTTCTTTGTTTGTGGTTCATGGGTGTTATTATTCATATTAAAAGTAACATCTAAAAAAGTACAATTTTTACGTTGGCCCTAATTTCAAATTCAATGTCCAATTTCTTTATTTCTTTTCTGATGTTTTTTTTTTCGTTTCGGCATTGGTAGCGTGGGGTTTCAATGTTCTGGCATGTGTGTGTTTGTTTTAATATTTTCCATTTCCCTATGGATGTGTTATCGCGTACATAAAAGGGTAGTTGTAATTGATTCGACTGCGTTAAACAAAATTCACACTGAACAAAACAGCGTAAATATATCTAGTCGTGATGTCTACATTCTAACAACATCCAGATCTTATACGATTAGTTAGGAGTTGTGAAGGTTCCCAGCAAAAAGAATGATGTCGTCTGCAAATTTGAGGTTGCTTATGTATTTGCTGTCTCCCCTGATTCCTTTATTTTCCCAGTCTAGATTTTGGAAGATCTTCTCGAGACAGTTTGTAAAGAATTTGAGTGAGCTAGTATCACTTTGTTTTATCCTTTTTTGGAGCTGAAAGGTCTCCAAGTCTTCATGAAGCCTGATAGAGGAGCTGCAACCATTTCTCGAAAAAGGTCGGAGCTTCAAGGAAATAAATTGAACTCTTGATGCAGGACGAGAACAAATAATAACTGTACTAAGAAGATGAGGTTCTAACCACAGAGGCCAGATCGTCGAATGCACCTAAGAACTCTACAAAAAATCTATTCCTCCTAACAATCAACACAAAACAAAGAACAAGATATGCAAGACGTGAGGATTCAGTTCGAAGATTTCCCAGACGACACGTCATGGAAAGTAAAACAAGCCATCAAACAAACAGAAAAGGGGAAAGCCCCAAGACACATAAGATCAGCATCGAACTACTAAAATATAGCTGGTAAAGGCATCACGAGGAAACAAGCCATTCTATTCAACCTATGCCTTAAACAAGTAAAGTCTAAGAAGATTGTAATCTCGATGCTGTTATATAGTAAAGGAAACCTAAAAGACCTCAACAACTACAGACCAATAAGCTTACTCAACAGCATCTACAAACTATCCATTAAAGTCATCACCAACTGAATCACCAAAACTCTTGATGAAAACCTACCACAGGAACAAGCTGGCTTTAGAAGATGCTACTTGACCATCGACCATCTCCATTCAATAGATCAACTAAATGAGAAACTACCAAATAAAAAATGCCAATTGCTGTAACATTTATTGACTTAAAGAAGGCCTTTGACTCAGTGGAAATTTCCAAGGTCATTGATGTTATCACTCTACAAATTGTAGACTCTGTATATGTCAGAGTATTGCAGCATATATACCGTCACAATACGTACTTTTAAATTTATTGAAACAATGTAACCCAGTGTAACAGACCTTTTATAATTTGACCTGTAGGTAAAAGCGCTGGAATGGTCAGTGGCTCATTGGAGAGATAAATCGAAATCATAAGAGCGAACTGGCAGTTCACCTGTTGAAACAGTGTTATCATATGGATCCACAACATGCACTTTAACAAAAGTACAAGAAGCATCGCTAGATGAAACATACATATGCACACTGTAAGTTATCCTTAACATATCTTGGACGAAAAATCAAACCAAGTGTCAGTTGTTCTGGTATCTCACTCTGATCACAGTCACACTAAGAGAAAGAAGATTACGTTTTGTTGGACACTGCTGTTGGAGTAAAAATGAACTTGCGAGTAGTCTTATACATTGAAAACCAAAACACGGCCCCTCCACTATTGGATTCCCTTCTAGCACAAATATCGATCAACTCACAGAAGACTAAAGTTATGACTGTGATGATCTCCCGATAGCAATGGCTGATGGGAATGGATCGAGTGGAGTCATGACGTCCGTTGACATCATGATCATAGTGATGACAGTTAAGAGTTCTGAAATAAGTTTTGGAGTCAAGATGTGTAAAAAAAAAAAAAAAAGGCTTTTGAAACCCCATTATGATAAAATTCACAAAACTTTGCTCTGATCAGCTGACTATATGAAAAGAACTATCTTAATGAATCATTCAACATGAGAACCCTGATATAATCTTCATTAGCAGTATTGTTTTTTCTCTACTCAAAAACAAAACAAAACAAAATTATTCTGAACGAAACCATCTAAAATTGAACCTAAAAGTTTTGTTTCTGGGAGTAATTAGAAACCATCAAGAAAACTGTCACCAAAACAGTCAACATAGACCAACTTGAAAACTGTAGAAAGCTGACAGGCTGATTGGTTATGTATGTATGACGCGCACAGGCTGCACTAATGGAGCTAGATGGTTGAAAATTTAAACATTTGCTCCTTGTTATGTCTGGGAAGACGTTTTGTTTTTTTTTCCAAATTCCCCCTGAATTTGTTTTATTATGTAAGTTTATGCTAAATTATGCTTAGTATGTGTCCGGCAGCGTTTACACTGTTTTTGTTTTTTTGGTTTTTTTTTTTTGGTTTTTTTTTAGTTTTAATTTATGTGATCATTTGAACAAAAGGCAAGAGAAGTAACTTATCCATTGATCCCTTTTTACGATTTTTCAAAATTGATCACCCCAACACATTGGTCACGTGACAGTTTCTAGAGAGTGACTAACCAGACCTGTTTCTCTCTTGATCACTATCATATTACAGTTTCTATAGCTCAGTCTTCAGTCGTTTGTAGCTCGGCTCTTCCAGTGGAGACATAAATCTTCTAGACAAAATGCTGAGATTGAGTTTAAGCCTGGGACTAACCAACAGAACATTTTACAAATCTCTCAACTTATCTACTGCAAACGAAGTCGGAAGAAATACAGGGTCGTACAATAAGTAAATATACACCCTAAAATCGAGAACACAATGCAGTCACATCACGTGAACTCATGCAAGTTAACGAGTCCTCAAAACAATAGAAAATCAGCTGTAAGATTCACACCTTTTAGGTGGAAACTCCTTTTAATCACGAGTTATATTGAGAGAAGTGAATGGGTGATCAAGACGATCAATAACCCCTAAGCTATTTTACAGAGTGCATTTTTTTCTGATTTGTTCAATTCTCAGGTATTACATCAAACGACTTCTTTGGCCAAGTCAGTTCGCTGTCATGAATTCAATCGAGCACGCCCGTTATTACCAGCGAAAGAAGTATGATATATATATATATAAAAGGCTAGCATCGCCTCCAGATCTCCTGAATCTGTTACGCCAAGCAGGGTTTAAATTACCCCAAACTGCAATTTCAGAAGGTTTTAATCATATGCCAAGACGAAGGTTTTTCTAATAACGGCTGAAGGAAAGTCAAAACTTCATCGCTCGAAGTTAAAGCAAAACTGTCTATATACTTCTTGCTCATCTCTGTATATGTATCCACAGCATTTTGTTTGTCTGTCAGTCCATGAAGTATGTCTAAAAGATCTCAGGAACACTTTGTGGAAGGATGGACCATGTGCTGAGGAAGAGTCGTTAAATTTGGGAGCGGATCCAGGGATATTTTAGTAACCTTAACCCTAACCCTAACCCGGCGTTGTAGTTATATGCCAAAACAATAACTCCAAAAGTTGCATATGAATTTCAAAGGTATTTCCTGGCGGGGTAAGCCATGGGATAAACAAGATTAGTTAAATTTGGGGGTTGATCCAGGAAATGTATTTCTGCTTGAGAGATTTTTTTTTGTTTTTCCCATAAATGTATGTATTCACTCAATGATAGGATTTTAGGGCGAATCAATAGATTATTTTCGATTGAGAGATATTTTTCATAATAACCAATGATCTGAAATATAGAAAATCGTAATACTGTTAACTCCGTTTCGTTGTTGCTATATATCAACTGATTTTTTAGTCACAGTACGGAGTATGCACGCTCTGGTTGCTTTCTAGTTTGAGTTTTTTTTTTCTTCCATTTCTTCATATTGGATAAATCTTTAGTAACTGACCATAGTTTTGGAAGAGGTCATTAACATTCAAAAAGTCCTCTCTGTTTGTATTGTTAACACGACGTTTCGACTGATTCAATAAACGGCCTTCTTCAAGTGTACTATATAAATCTAATGCTGGTAAATTGAATTTTCAAATGGTTAGGTTTTGTCTTTTTTTTTCCTTGCTTGGATTGGATCTCTGGACTTTGTACCTGTTGAATAGCGGAAGCCACATCCGGTTTAACTCTTATCGGACTAATACACTCAGTCAACATGTTGATGATATTCCCTGTCAATTATACAGACTTCTTCCCAGAGAGAGGAGTGTTCAATCAGATAGAACACCTGAAGAATTGATCAGCCGAAACGTTGACTCAACAAAACAAACAATAAGGAGTTCAATCGTCCGGAAATCTTTTTGAAATCCACTGTTGTTACCGCTGAATTGCGTTGGACACACGGATTCTCGCACGATTACCGAAGTTAAGCAACGTCGAGTCAGATCAGTACCTAGATGAATGACTGCTTTACAATACCAGGTGCCGTAAACAGTTGGAGATCATATAAATAGCATCTCAATGGTGATCCCGTTATTCCTCATGAGGAGGAGGCCACCTCTACACTACGCTTAGAATCACAAACACATCACTTACCTACCCCCCGGAATCCCCTGACTTAACTGGCTACGAACGACAATCCTGAGTTTAAAGAATTTGTGGTATCAGTCGCTAGTTTCTCGATTCAGTCATTTAGATTTAGATTCAATATTGTGGTTATAGAAATAACCAAGCGTTGTTTAGTGTGCCCTTGACTTAATCATCAAATATCAATAAAATTGAATGAAAATGAATCAAATTTCTTTCTCATTGTCAACTGTTTCATTGGAAACCGTCAACGGAAACTGTAAACATCAACATAGGTTTCTTCAGTCTTCAAATGGGTCTGGCTGGCTGTGTATGTATGTATCCTGCATACAAGCAACACCAGTGGAGCTAGAGAGTTGAATTACCCTTTATTATGCCCAGAAAATGTTGGGGTTTTTTTTTGTCTTTTTAAACCCCGCTTCCGAATTGGTCTTTAGTGAGGAGTTCAATTTGCAATGTAAGATAACGCGAAATAGGTCCTTCCGGCAGTGTTCGTGTTTGGTTTTGGAGAATTCGGACTTTTAGAGTCACAAAAGGTGGGAGAAGTAACTTATTGATTGACCATCCCCTTTGTTAACAATTTTTAATTGATCATCCCGAACATGACACGCTGCCAAGATACTTTGGTCACGTATAGGTTTCTATTGAGTGACTATCATGACCTGTAGTTGTTCTTATTGAAAGTTAACTTCATTGTCTTTGCCTATGTTAAATGACTCTCAGCAATTAGCAATTAATATCTGATTTCTAATGACCATATCAATTCTGTTCTTCAGAATGATAATTGATTAGGACTGGATTCTCCAAAGCCATAGCGTAAATCAGTTATTCTCAAACTGGAGTCTCTTGGCTCCCAGGGAAGGAATTTTCTAGAGAGGAATTTTAGCCAGAGGAGGAATTTGGGTGGAATTTCACTCGGTAGAAGAATGTATGATAGAAAGTTTTTTTTTAAATTACAAGATGATTCGAAACGAGGACGTGATTGAGGGAATCCTGAGATTGAAAGGAGGAAATGACATTGGTTAAAATTGATGAGCTCTAAAAATGAAAGAATGAAAAAATATATGTATACAACCACTCGCCTGAATTTCTGTTTTAAAACTCATAAAAATGAAAAATCTGTGGATAATACAATTTGGGCAAGAAAAGCAGAATAATAAATAGATATTTTATGTAGCATCTACCACGCACTTTTTAACGATCTTCTTGAATATATTGCAAAATTTAAGTATCTTCTTTGAGAATTCAGTTTTTTGTTATAGTTGCAATAAAATAGCGTAGAAATATGAAGTCAGATTTTAAAATTTGATTAGAAGACAATTATCTAATTCAATAATTAATTGATTGGATTTTAGTAAAACATTAACCATAGACCATACTTGATGATTGAGTTGTATATAATCTAATTTGAAAAAAATCTTATAGATTCTTTCATTTTAAATAGTCTCATCAAAATTTGTAAAACTCTATGTTTTTTAATGTGTAAAACACTTGAATTCTGAAAAAGAAGTTTTTCAGAAGCATGCACGTAGCGTATACATTAATAATCTAATAACAATTCTTTTCGAAAGCCATCAAAAACAATTGGATTTTTCTCCAAATCAAGTCCAATTTTTGAAAGATAGTCAGCAGTATCGAATAAAAATTCACATAATTTCATTTCTCCTTGGACCTAGAGTTTTCATAAAATTAAAATAGCGGGGAGGGTGACATAAAACGTTTTCCTTACAAAATACCCTTTTCATAAAAAAATTCATTCAAAATTTCAAACATACAGAATTTATTTTATCGAAATCGGCTCCTTAGTATATTTTTGATGTGTGCAAATTCTTATGGTTGACCAGTTCGCTAGTGTACTCAAGTTTTCAACCACGATTATCTTCGATTTCATATTGTCTATACAAATAATCTATAATTGATAATTTTTTGCAACGTGTCTTTTTATCGATATAAGATAGATTATCACGATAAAATCGATAGGTTAAACGTTCAAGCATTTTTTTTTTCACCCATGCTGCTTTTTGTCAGAAGTCCGTGGTTGGTACTATTTTTACATCTCGCTCAATTTTTCTTTTAAAATATCAAATACGTTCTGAAATAATGTTTTGATTGCAGCAGCCAAAGCTTCATCAAATGAAATCAGTGTTATGTTTTTAACTGTGTTTTCCTTTTAACAAAATGGGGATAACCCTGTTTTTTCCTGTATCCAGTAACATTCGTAGGGTCGTGTTGTATTTGCATAAATATTTTCAATTCAATTCTACGGTTTTGCCGTACATAGACTTTTAAAGGACGACAAAATCATATCGAAAAGTATAGGCTTTGATCAATACCCAAGCCTCACTAGCTTACCTTCGCACGCCTGGATAAGTTCTTGAAAGATTATTGAGCTTGGTGATTGTATTAACAAAATAACATTTACCTCATTTTTACCAATCGACTCGATTACACCAAGTACTGTTGGTTTGGAATCGCTAGTGTAATATCATTGGAACAGGTTGGGGGCTTGTTCTCTCAGTATTAGTGTACCATCAAAGTTATTGATTTTATCAATTCATGTAAAGGAAAATATTGCCAGAATGTCCAAATTCTAATCCCATATGACCTCAAAACGCTCCTGAAATAGGCTAAATTTCATAAATCAAAGCCCCCTCCCCAGAGACTAGGCTGCCCTATGATCCCAAACTTTTTCTTACTCCATTAGACTCTTTCTAGAAATATTCACTAAATTTTTTTTTTTGAAAAAAAAAGCTTTTTTGGCCGGGGGGGGGGCTCATTTTGACAGGTTTATTAATAACATTTAGATTCTCCAGAATCTAAATGTTTCTAGATATTTTTTAATTCTATTTTAGATATTTTACAGTGGAAAACGCCAGTGATGTTCTGAATAGAAATTATTCAAACCATTTATTATTCTTTGATGGGATTTTAGCGTTATTATTATCGCCTTCCATATTCCCAAGTGGTCTGTTATGAATCATCGCAAGCCTACATGCAATTCTTTCGAAAGGCCGTCATGCTAAGAAGAAGCCTTAGTGAGGGAGAAAAAGATTCTCCTCATTCAATATTGATGCTGTTGGCCCAGATTTCTCTGAACTTTTTGTCTTTTTCCATGAATGAACTATTGGCATCGAGAGATCCAGCAACCCTTCATATATATATATATATATATATATATATATATATATATATATATATATATATATATATATATATATATATATATATATATATATATATATATATATATATATATGCTATTCTCTTTAGATTCGCCCGGCCTCTTCTTAATCGCTGTGAAGACTTCATTTTTCTTTTTCTTCATATTGAAGCATTTCTTGTTTTATATTTATCCTATACGCATCACCTTTTCTTACTTTTTAAATGTGAAGAGCTCATATAAGTTTCTTATACATGTATATCTACTTCTATATTTACTTATCCATCTGTAAAACATTGCTGTCCATAACTGATGCCGCAGCTTATTGCACACACTTTGCAATTTCTTTTTTAATAAACCATCAACCGGAACTGTCATCAAAACTGCCCATACAGATTTCTCCAGTTTCTAAGTTGAGGGTTCAATTTGCAATGAAAAATTGGTCGCCAGTTTTCACCTGGCAGCTTCCACGCTCATTTCTTTGGAAAATTAAGACTTTTTTAATAATCACTACCCAACAAACAGTGAGAGAAACCTGCATTTCAAATTTTTTTAATTGATCATCCCGAACACGACCTATTCGTTTAATGTAAACATGAAAATACACAGCAACATGATGTTTATGTTATTTTGAACACAAATTGAATTACGATTGCAAAAAATCATTTAAATACTCCTGTCATTTTTTGAGAGAATGGATAAAGTACCATGAAATGATAAATTACCATGTAATTTTGAAAGATAGAAAAAATCAAACGGAAAATCACTCTAGGTTTTAAGTAAGCTCAACCTTTTCAAGAACATGAAAATCCCATTAGACCTCAAAAGAAAGGTATACAACTAATGCATCTTCCCGATAGTCATTTCTGGAGTTGAAACAGAGAACCTAACCAAAAGATTGTCCCTCAAACTGAGAAGCATGCAACGTGCACAGGAGAGTATTCTTGCTCAACATCATACGGAAGGGTCGCAAGAGAGCACGATAGAGTAGAAAAAACAGGTCATAGATAAGGGAAAATTCAAAAGGCAAAGGGTGGGTCATATCGGAGGAATGTCAGACAAGGGCTGTACAACACGACTCACAACTTGGATCCACAAACATCCGGCAAAATATACGAATGCGTCACGAACTAGACACGTTAAGGCAGTCTCGACTCCGCTACGGTCATGAGAGAGAGGATGGCAAATCGTGGTGAAGGTTTATGTCCAACAACGGACGCTGAAAGGATAATGATGATTATGATGAAGATGAAGAGATAATAGTTTCTCTGTCTGTACAAGTTATACTTGTAAATTTCTCTCTTTTTAAAAAATCAAAATAAGACTCACCATCAAAGTCAATAATTGAACAACTGTAGAGACAAAAATGTAAAGTTATGTAAAAGAATAACATAACTGGTGTTTTCCACGGGGAAACATCTAAAATAGAGTATAAAAACCTCTAGAAACACCTTGATTCTGGAGAATCTAGATTTGAAAAAAAAAAAAGACTCAAATAGTTCAAAGAAACTTTATACCAAAAATTAGAAAACAAAAACATTTTTAGATGGGGTTTAGTGGAGAACCGATGCCAATGTTCAAGTCTGTAAACAAAACGGTATAGCCGGGAGCGCTGGGACGCGTGGACACATGAACAAACACAAACACACGCAGATATAAAAAAAGAAGAATAGAACCCTCTCCCATCTTGGATGACCACGGTTGTTCAATATTTCTATTAGGAAAATGAAAAATCGTTTTGTTCTGTTTCACATAAAATCTACCCTTGCTCGTCACAAATATGATCCATCAACTTCTGTATAGGACCAACAAGCGTACTGTAATAGCAGGCGTTTACATGGTTCTTCCAGGTCAGTAAAAACGTTAAAAATTGTCATTTCACTACGGTAGTTTTTACTTGCTACGTATTTTTCTTTCAGACAAAGTATGAAAAGCTTCAAAGCGTTCATTAAAATAGAAGGTTAGAGAGAATTGGTGAAGAGAGAGGGATATTGATCTCATCTTTACATCACACCATATCGTATTGTTCTTTTTAAATTGATTCTTAAAATAGGAAAATAGAAAGTAATATATATATATATATATATATATATATATATATATATATATATATATGTATATATATATATATATATATATATATATATATATATATGTATATATATATATATATATATGTATATATATATATATATATATATATATATATATATATATATATATATATATATATATATATATATCCTTTTCATTTCCCAATGAATTATGATGTATATCAGATATTTTCAGTTTTATTTTTGATACAATGATTATCTATTCTGATTTGGACGGATTAATTTGAAAAAAAATATTGGAAACGAATGGTTTTATTACAAAAATGTTGATAAATGTAGCCAAATGCTCTTGTCAAAAATTGTATTGATAACGTTGCAGGCTTTTTTTCTTATTAAGCTGTCCTTTTGCCTTTTGACAAGATATTCACTCAGAGCAAGTATTGAAAGTTTCTATGAATACGGATAAGTTGAACTTCAATTTTAAACTATATTTATTTTTGCAAAATATAATTTGAGTTTATACGTGTTAACTCGAAGTGAGATGTTAAGATGCATCGCAATGGTGGGACACCTCACATTTCATACCCATGGTTCCCAACCTGGGATGATATGTGTGCTTATTAAATAAGCAGAACCGTCTTTAGAGGCGACTACATATAATAAAGTAAATACACCATCATCACCATTATCACCATAATCATCACTACCATCATGACCATCATCATCATGACCAACACAATTAACATCACCACCATTGTCATCACAGCTATCATCATTACTTCCACTATCATCAACTTCATCAGCACCATCATCATCATCAGTCCCATATACAAAGAGAAGATAGATGTGGTGCTGACAGAATCTGACCCTACATATGGTGGTAATTTGGATTCGTTAGAAAGATGGAAGCTTCTGGGCAATTCTAAAGTTCCTAATTCGAATTCTACATCACAAAAATGTAGATAATCCATATCAGACTAGTTCACACAACTTTATTGCAAATACAATTTTCAAAACAGTCATAGTGGCCATCTCGAATTTTCACTGATTTGCATGCATCATCCGATCGGCAATCTGCAGAACTATGTATTGTAAATAAATTCAACTAATAATGTCCTCAACATCACATTATCCATTACTAATAAGAGGATTGATCAAGAAACAGCCGTTTTGAAATGGCTGTCATGAGCGACAATTCGTAATGACTCAATATCTAAGTGGGGTTGGGGATAACTCAGGCAATAAGTGTATTTTCATTCCAAAATGCATCATTTTGGGGCTAAGCGACCCCACTATGATTAAAAAATCTCTCTATCGAGAAAAATTGCTGAACTCGACCCCAAATCTAATTCTTACTCGTACAAATTGGCTTACTCTTCCAGAAATTATCATTAAAATTCATTGAAAACTTTTTGAGATGTTGTCTGAATATATATCCACAAAGTTGGAGAGGTAATAATAGAAATTCTTGGATCCACAGAAAAAATTCAGGTCTTTCTCAGCCCGTAGTCTAGCCTTCCACAAAATACCAATGAAATTCATGGAAAACTTCTGGAGGTTATTATCTGAACAAACAAACATGAATAAACATACATTCGTGGTGCCAGACGTCGGTATTCTAGCCAAGGTAAAAGAGTGAATTTCTAATGCTATTTCTAGGCATGTTTTCGTTTTCAATCTATTTTAACAAGAAAGAACTCATGTAGTATATATTCCTGCCAATGCCATAGTCTGCAGGAGTAAATATGCATGGTTCTCCTCTCTAATTTGATCACTTATTTCGTGACCTGTTTCCCATTTTTCGAGAAAATCTCATTGAAATTCATTGAGAAATTATAGGTATATTGTTTGAATATACATGAACTTTTTGGTGATATTATCTGGTGTGAATATATAACTACAATGTAGGGGAGATAATGTTTCATGGATCCGCCCCAAATTTCAATCACCCTTTTACTGGTCTATTATCAACCATCGAACAAAATTTAATTGAAATTCATTAACTTTTGGAGAGATCAAGTAGACACTCGGAAATACAAAAATATTTGGAAAAAGAAAGGAAAATATCCCTCGATTAAATTCCTGGATCCGCCCTAGAATTCAACCACCTCTTCTTCACCCAGTTGATCATCCTTTCACGAAGTTTAATCGAAATTTATCGAGTACTTTTTGAGATATTTTGTAGACAAACAGGTGCACAGACAGACGGGAAATGGAGCACGACCGAATATAATTACCTTTCCAACTTCGTTAGTGACACGTTTGGAAGAATTCATCTGCCATCTTTTTCTTGTGACCAAGGGTCAATGAGATCAGAATGATATACCAGCAATGGATCAGCTTTTCTTTTATTCCTTGTTTTTTTTCTCTACCCTTGGTTTCCCTAGGGAGAGCTTTTCGGTCACTTCTCACACTGAGAGCGAGCTCATGCCACAAAATTCAAAACCAGTGAAAACATGTTAAAATAGTTTATTGATGTTAATTTGTAAATGTTACGAACAGAAACACAATATGTTTGAGATGGAGATCAGAAAAGCAATAACAGAATTGAACTGACCTACAAGTGATGAAAAAATTTAAAAAATGATACATTGACACGACTTTTCACTATAAATAGTTCCTCAAAGGAGGGAACCCTTACATGAAATTATGAAAATTATTTCCCTTGGTACCACAGACAAAAATATATACGCATACACTTGGTGTAGATGTAACAACTATCACGTGACGAAGGTAGTATTCTTCTATTTAGAACATTTGGAAAATGTCGTGTGTATATATATGGCAATATTATTTGGTGTGGACATATAACTAAGACAGAAGGGTGGTAATTTTACATGGATACGCCTAAAAGATGAAGAGACAGACGAGAAAGCACATCCGAATACATACATCTCTCCAATTTCGTTGGCATATATGTATATATTTGATGAGATTCTAAGGGAACCCTTTGTTACGAACTGCTGGAACCACGACGGATTGTGACCGACTAATGCTACAGTGGGTAGTTGGCTGGTTTGAATGACGCAGCAGAAGAAAAAAGACCTAATGCCAATCTAGAAGATGAATGGTTTACAGGACTACCGCTTACTACAACTCACTCTAACCCCATGACCGTGCGTATTAAGCTTTCTTAGACCATCCCTATCCCCTGTCATAATAAAAGCGCTTTGGGTGCAGAGCAATATTTACATAGTTTCTTTTAGTTGAATATCTGTCATATATCAGCACATACGGTAGCTTCCAAGCTACTAAATAAAGGAGAACCTTCAGCTCTTTTTAATAAACAAAAGTAATCATAGAACATTGCTATTCGTCTTTACCGCCCAGATTCCTCTGGGCAAGTTCTGTGTGGCACCACCCTGCCGTCACAGGCCGTAGACTCCATTACGATGTTTCAAAATAGTGCAATCTGACAGAATGTGATCGACACTCTGCACAGCACCACCCAACACAGAGTTTGCAGTGTTTTCTGTCCCAATCATTTGCAAGAATATCCCACGTCTGGCCAAATTGGTCCGCAGCCTATTCAACAAAACAAGCGACTTGCGTTCAAGATCGTTAATAGCTGGCTTAGCTGATGGCTTATTGATTAATTCATGGAGGTTTGTCTGTCGAACAACGTATCTTTTAGAAGGGGTGTTACTCACTTAGCTTCGTAGTTTTGGCAAAGCATCCTCTTTTTATTTTGGCTGGGGCCTCAACCGGCTCCATGTGTGGCACCTCGATGCATGGCTGGATACTTCTCGTCCAGCTTCATGCAAAATCAAGGTGAAGTGATGATAGAGCAGTACCGGTATTGTGAACTGTTGTTTCGATCAGCTTGATTTATAACGGCATCCAGTGATCTCGTGTGGACACTATGTGACCAGACTGGAATTACATATTCCGCTGTGATGAAAGACCAGGGCCAGTGTGGATGTTCTCATGGTGGAAAACTCAGTCCCCGGCCCCGTGAGAACCAACAAGCCTCCCTAGCAAGTTCACTCGCTTCAAAGTCTTCACAGATGTTATCTTAATGTGAGCACGGAATAATTTCCAGGTAGACTGGATCCTTTACAAACTTTAGCGACTTAATCTTGAGGATGATGGATAAGGTATCATTAGTCAGTCTGCTTGCCAGCTGGAAGTACGAACAGACAGTCTATCCGACAAGCAGCCTACGGTGCCATTTGTCGAAGAAAGCGCACAGGGTGATGAGGTCAATTTGAGCTATCAGTACCGTCTCTGGCATTGAAAAAATTGAGGACACGTTGAACATATGTTTGGGTCATTGCTCGACTGGTTCTTGGACACCATTTTCATACGAGGGTCATTAGTGGATAACATGTTGAAGAAGTTATTCTCAGGATGAATTGTTGATAGGCAGAGCTTGAGGCACAAGATCGCTGCTGCCATTTTAATTGTATCATTCAGCCATTGTCAAGATTTTATCTTTGTAAGAAAACTGTCGCCAACAAGGATATTCTCTGTGAGGCCATTTGTTGTGTCTGCTTTTAAAATATTGATAATAAAAGTAATATTTACGAATCACGTTTAGATATGAAGTGATATATACAAGGTGTACCAGAAAAAAAAATTACATTTTATTTAACGATAGATGCTCTGGTTCTTATCAGAGAATTAATCAAACTCTTCCATAAGAAAAAACATGAAAAGGTCTGGTTAGTCACTATTTAGAAACCGTCACAGAACCAAATGTCTTTTGGCAGCATGTCGCGTTGGGGATGATTAATTTTTTAAAGAATGGGGGAAAAAGGTAATCAACGAAGAAGTTACTCCACTCACCCTTTGTTGGGAAGTGATCGCTAAAAAATGTCTGAATAAAAAAAAAAGGGACATTGGACACAAAATAAGGAGTCAAATTTACATTGCAGGAGGGGAAAAAAGCGTTTTTTGTAGAGTTATCAAATTTATCAAATATATATATATATATATATATATATATATAAGAAGTAATCTATCAGTATGAGTAACAATAAACTGATATATATATATATATATATATATATATATATATATATATATATATAGATAGATAGATAGATAGATAGATAGATAGATAGATAGATATGATACATGTGTATACATGGAGATCGGTGAAAGGATGGTTGCATACATCTATCTATCTCGTATCTATCTATTAGAAACTGTCAACATTGTTTTTTTTCAGTCTTTAAGTTGGTTTGGCTGGCTGGCTGGCTGGTTAACTATGTATATATGTACGTATCTATGTATGCATCACGCGTACAAGCCTCTGCAATGGAGCTGGAGGGATCAAAACACACATACACACACATACATACATGCATGCATGCATACATACATATATACACACATACGTACACACATACACACACACACATACATACATACACACATACGTACATAGACACATTCATACATACATACATGCATGCATGCATGCATGCAAACATACATACATACATACATACATACTTGTATGAATATGTGATGAACTCACTAACCCATAAAAAAAAATCAGGTGTCGGACAGGTAGAGAGCTCAGGAGCAAATGTAAGAACAAACAGTCCAAGAGTCGACGAAGAGCCTGGAGACTTGAAGCGAAAAGTATGAGCTTATTTCTTTGTTCCCCATGAAATTCACACCTCTAAAGACTTTTTGAGAGTAACAAAATTCATCTGCCACTTTTTTACTTCATACACGGACTGTTAAAAACAAACCTCGTTCTCCGAACTCATTTTTCCAAACTTTGTGAACGAAATTGTTTCCTTCAAACGGATTATATACTTATATATTTATTTGTTCCTTTAACCATGCCTGAGAATAAGAGTGATGCACTAATTGATAGTTGGACATAAAAAAAGAATGTAATTACTTTGTAACGGATATACATCTCTTTTTTTTTTATAGCGAATCCAAAGAAATATATCATCTACGGACCTCGAGTGAAAACAATAAAACACATTTTGCTGAAACACCCAATTTTAGATACCCTTAAAACATTTTCATCTGCTCTTAAGTATATTGAAATAACTACCTATTCGCTGCGAAATACTGTAATCAGATATGAATCGTAGACACATTGTCTAGGAAAGACCAAATCTTTTTGCTTGAAATTTTCACTAACCACCCGAAATACTACAATACTGGCAATTCACACCCTCTTGTACACACCTTCTTTATGAAGCCACGAACCCAATTCAAGTCTTTGTCAAGTCCGCATTATGCTCTCTGCAAAATGTAAGCGAAGCATTTTCACATTTCTAACTTCCATTTCGATTCCTATGTACGCCTATACATATAAATTTATGTACAAACTTACACGTCGGGTTTTGGTACATACATAACTGAAAAAATTTATGAGCGATTCACACGTCTAGCCAACAATCTGGTTATCATATAAAAGTGTCTGAATTTTCAAAAAACAAGCGTGAATTTTGCCAGACGCAAAGCAAGGAATTAATTTAGCGTTGCCAATTGAACTACTCTCTAAAAATCTATTTAGGGCGTCGAGGATGTGGGTAAAATGTTTTCTTATAGATAATAAGGAGTAAATGTTTAATTTTTTATTCCTCAAGCTCCTTTGTTACAGCTTGTACGTATGATACGTACATAAATATTTACATACATAGACAGACAGACGGACAGGACAACTTAAAGACTGAAAAAACTAACGCTGAAAGTGTCTAATTGATAGATAGATGAATGCAACCTTCCTTCGACCGATCTTCATGTATAAACTTTTGTACATGATTTTCCTTCCACCGATCTTTACAATAAACATTTCTACATATTTTTCTTTTTTGCAGTTGTAAGGAGTGTTTGCTCCCTAGCAAATGTCACTTACCCCAGAAAATGATAACCCTCTTGTTCCTTGCCACTCAATATTCTATATGCCCAGAAGCTCTTTTTTTGCTCATTCATTGGTGAATGACAAAAATTCCTTCCCTCTCTTTATTTGTAGAATCGTGTCCTTAACATTTCAGCAAGCAATAAATAACGTTGTAGAACAACAGGTCTGGTTAGTTACTATATAGAAACCTTCACGTGACGAATATCATTTGGCACCCTACTGTGTTGGGAGTGATCAATTAAAAATGGATAAAGGATAAAGGAACTATAAAAAATAGTACAAATGCTGCCAGGTGCCAATCTAGCATAAACTTAGCTGTAAGATACCAATTTCAAAGGTTAAGGGACCTTTCTGATAACAAAAACGTTTTTGCAGATATGATAAGGAGTAAATGTTTAAATTTTCAGCCTTCCAGTTCCATTGGTGCAGTCTGTATGGGCGACACATACATAGATGGCCAGCCAACCGAATCCCTTAAACACTGAAGAAACCTATGTTGATGTTCACTATATTGATGTTGGCAGTCTTGGTAGTAGGCTTTAAACAACTGATTCATATCCTGTATCAATTCAGTCGCCATTTTTTTCTCCGTCACATCTCCGGTTTTATTTTATCTAATGAAAAAATAGCCAGAGATATTAGGGAAATCAGCCATTTTATTGGAGGTGATGAGAGGTTTGTAGGAAGTAGAGTTTAGTATTATTCACTCAAGGCTTTTAGTGGGAATGTGAATTTACTATGTAAGTTTATGCTAAATTGGTTGCTTCCTTTGTGTCAGGTAGCGTTCACCCTCGTTTTTTTTTCATTGGGATTTTTGTAGTGATCACCCCCCAACAAAGGGTTAGTCAAATAATTTATTCTTTCATTACCTCTTTTCCCTATTTTTCAATTGATCACCCCTTACACACATGCTTCCAAAATACATTTACCACATGACGGTTTCTCTTCAGTGGCTAACCAGATCTGTTGTACAGATAATTACTAACCTCAGTTTAGTCTGGCACAGAGACATATTGTTTGTGAGAAGATTGTCTTCTGGTTGCCATTCATCTGCTTGTCTTAAGAAATCAGTATCAGAATTCTTCTCTATTTTCTGGTCTCGAATACCGACCAACGGTGCTGATGGGAAATAAGCAGCAATTCAACCAATAAAGCAGGTAACATTTTATTAAGTTTAGGTAGGCCTTGACCAGTGCAGTGCAGTCGTAGGAAGATAGTGTAGCGTCATTCCTACGAGTGAATGAGACCTGCTAGAACTCAATTAAAAGCTCCAATCTGAAATCCATTCTGTTCTTCTCGTCTGTCTGTCAACACTATATCTTCAGAAGCTCCGATTCAATTTCTATAAAATTTTGTGGAAAGATGGACAATATGCTACGAAAAGGACCAGGAAAATTTTGAGCAGATCCATGTACAATTATGTCCCATATTCACTAGTTGACGATACAATTACAACATATCCAGAAAAGTTCTCTATCTTTCCACACAATATTTCCAAAGGTTCTCTATGAATTTCAATAAAATTTTACGGGAAAATGGGTGATAGATTAGGGAAAGAAATTGATGACTCTTAGAACGGGGCATTGCAAAATTATCTCCCATACACCTTAGATATCCGTCCACACCACACAATAACTTCAAAAGTTCTTTGCCTGTCCACACAATATATCTAAAAGTTCACGATCGATTTCAATAGAATTTTATTGAGGGATGGTCAATAGACTATAGCAAGTAGCTCAAAATGACATGCTCTGATGCATACGTTCCTTTTGTAAACTTTACTCGGAATGAAATTTCATTTCCAACGATATAAATTATGTACGTATTTGACGAAATATACTTTTCAAAAGCGGGCACCATAGCGAGAGTCCATCATTATGAAAGTGACGCTAAAATCTTTTTGCAACTGATCTGTAATGTTTTTCCCTCCCTGAAGGTCCCTCTAGTATGTCCAATTGGTTTCATTAGTCAACTCAAAAATTCCCACTGAGCTCTATCACAGCATCAGGACCCAAGAGGTGCAAAAACAAGTTCCTTGCCAAAATGAAGCAGATGCTCATGGAGTTTTATGAATAGTAATACTACTACTTGAGGACCACATGCTTTTGAGAGGTCTGCTCACAAACCCCTAAGAATAATTTCCTGTGCCATAATGAGTTGCTCACGAACCCCCAAGAATAGCTTTGTATTCCATAAGGGGTTGCCCATGGACCCCCAGCAATATATTTGTGCACCATAAGGGATCCATGGCACCCACGTTGGTTGGGGGGATATCGAAGAGACCAAGCCCACAAATCTCCAGCTACGCCCTTAACGTCAAATCTTTTAAAATAATGATACCAGAATGGAATTCAACAGATTTTTAGTGAAATCTTCTGCTGGACTCTTGGAACAATTCCTGGAATGGAGGTAATGTCGCAGCCAGTGTGACCCTTAGAACGTACAGGCTGTCGCTAATTTGTCATTATTAGCGTTGTCCAAATGCCTTTAGTCTAAAGCTCTAAATCTGGAAGACACTATATGTTAAAAGCTTTTCACTGTGCTTTTCATAAATGGTGTTCAATTGTTATTTGAGAATTGATTATTCTTTCATACTCTTCAATTTTATCATCGAATCTTTATTCTTTTGCATTCTCTGTGCCGCTTGTATTCCCTTATAATATCACATTTTCGAGCCAATTTTGTTGTGTCATTATCTATCTTTTTAAATTGCGATTCATGCTCAGGATGGGAGAGGCATTTTGACCTTCTGTTATATTGAATGTTGTTACTTACCTCCAGTGGTGAGCCTTTCACCGTGATAGACCCACCTGTTATATGCATTAGTCTCATACTGACATATTGATTGGTAGATTGGAAATGAATCATACAATGTTTTAAATCCTTGGAACGAGTTGAATCATAATTTTTGTGCATATGTATCCGGTATGGGCAGATAGGATCATTTTTAAGGTTAAGCGATATTATTCTTTTATATATATATATATATATATATATATATATATATATATGTGTGTGTGTGTGTGTGTGTGTGTGTGTGTGTGAGAGAGAGTGTGTGTGTGTGTGTGTGTGTGTGTATTCATACATATACATATATGTGTGTGTATACATATATATATATATATATATATATATATATATATATATATATCTTAGTATAATTGAAAACTTTCATACGCAAATACGTGGTCATTACTCCATGAATAGCAATTTTTGCATAAAATGACATTATTCGAACTAATATTCCTCACCTTTGTCGTTTCTATTGGTAAGTTTCAGCCAGTTTGCTCTCTCACTTATTTTGTATTGTCTAAGTTCTAGGATTGTCAATACAGCCCCCTTGTTATAACGCGGATCGTTAAAGCGCGGTGTGTGATATAATGCAGGTGAATAGTAGATTCCAAAATATCAATCTCAAAAAAAGCCATATTCAGCTTCAAAATAGCAATATTTAGCTCCTAAACTGCTCATTTTTGTTCCTTAATAGTTGAATTAGCATTATCTGAAATTTTCAAGTTCATTATTTCAATTATTCAATGGATCATTTGGAATAGTATCCTTATCTTCGCACTACCACCATTACTACTACTACTACTACTACTACTACTACTACAACTACTACTACAACTGAAACAACATATAGGAAACAATGCATTTTTAATTGAAACTTTGTCCTTTTCTTGCTCCTAGAAATCGTTCTGTACGATGTTCTGATGCAAAAATTACCAGAGTACTTTTTTTGACTGGTGCGTCCAAGCATTCTAGATATTACGTCGCACTTCTACAAGTCGTAAAAAACCTTTACGATCATTTTTTATATAAATCGTGAACATATCAGCTGGAGACGTCATAAATTCTATTTAATGACATTTTTATTACGTCTCAATCAAAAAGTTGTATCGGATCGTATCACTCACACATAGACCAAAAGTCAGATTCCTGCACTATAACATTTCACATTGTGACATTCTTAAATAGCCATAATTTAACTCCTCAGTAGTTTTATTCCAACCAGAAGTTACCGAATTGAACCCTTAGTGTCTTCTATGTGAGCCTTGGTATGCAAAGTTAATATTTTGCATGAGTTTTCTAGCTCTCTAGAGGGGAAAAATGCTTTATTCATTGATCAATACATTTTCAAATTTTGATGTTTGAATGTAAGCATTTCTTATTCCTAATGAAAGCGCTTCTTCTGCCATACATCATGAAAGTCATGTAGAATAAGGATATTTGCCAACCACGCGAAACTGGCTACGACAGCATCAGAAAAGAGAGAAAACAGATCTGGTCAGTCAACCAATAGAAACTGTGACCAAAGTTTTTGGTCATCATGCCATGTTGGATGTGATCAATTAAAAATTGGGGAAAAGGGTTGATCAATGAATGTTATCTCTCTCACCACAAAGGGCAGGAATCACTTTAAAACCTCGTTTTTTGGGTGTTTTTCTAAGAAATGCTGCTGGACACAAAAAGCGATCAATTCAGTATTAACCTTCATTTCAGATTGAACCTTGCTAAAGACCTATTGGAAGGACTTTAAAAAAAAATAAAGAAAAACCTTTCTAGACATAATAAGGATTAAATGCTTAAATTTTTATCCCTATAGCTCTATTGGTGCGACGCGTGAGAAATACATACACGGCTAGCCAGACCAGCTTGAATACCGAAAAAACCTATGTTTACAGTGTGGCCACAGTTTTCATTAGTTTTTAATATTAAAAGGTTCCAAGATCAGACTTCGTCCGTAGCAGTGCTGTCCAATGTGCGGCCATAGGCCCATATGCAGCCAACAAAGCAATTTCGTGTCACTCGCAATCAAAACTGGCTCGAAATGACATTTGACTTGAATTGAGGTCCTGACCATAGTTCGTTCTGAGCTGTGCTCGTCTGCGCACACACGTGTTTAGAAACAAGTGCACAAATGAATTAATGTGCGCACAAAATATTTCAAATTCTGCAAACAGCTTACTAACTTTTATTATTGGAAAATATTGATCCACCCTGTGGAAACCAAAAGCGTGAAAATTTGTAGCAGCAGGAAAAAAAACTTTGTATTGTACAACCTTTTGCATTCACTGACTATTAAAAATCAGTGAATGAAGTGGGGTGATTGTGACCTTTTCCGTTTCAAAATTTTTAGAGTTAGGCTTAGGGTCAGTATTTTTAGGGTTTTCTGGTTTGAAATTCGTCATCAGCAACTGTTGTTTTGTAGCAGGAACGGCTGCCATTTGAAAACGGGAAAGGTAACAAAGTTGCAATGCAAACATGGATGTACCTAAAGTTTTTGCAATCTACAGCGTGGGCCACCATTGCGTCGAGTAACTTGGAAGTTAGGGAAAAGAAAATTATACGTTAATAGGAAAATTAAAAGAAAACAATTTTCCTCTCGCTTTAAAGGCATTCATTGAATATTTTCTGTTCTGCAATTCTCCAAGCAATTCATTTGTCTATCGTGTTTCAGGAATTGATGGAAAAAATTGCAGGTAACAGGAGAACCAACAGAATTGAGTTACACCATACGAACAAGCTCGAGAAAACAGCACCAGCAGAATTTTGGATGAAATATGTTTCCAGCGTAGACCTTCCATGTATAGAGACGCACTATAAGAAATTGTTGACCCTGCTTAGCCACGCTTACATTTTTGAAGACGGATTTTCAGTTATGACACTGACAAACTTCAAATCAGAAAGACTGATGAATAATTACAAGAATCAATGAAAGCAGCAACGACTGTATATATTCTTATAGACACCAGTGTCTGTATGTAAGTTCTGCATATAACAGGCGTATATGCAAATTTCTTTTCTGTTTGTTTACTCGTTGATCTCATTAGATAATTTAATTTCCTTTTATGACGTAACAATAAGATTTGGTCATAGAAACTCGTAAGAATCCATGTCTGACCACACATTAAAAAAGCTTGAGTTGACTTGACTTGAAAAACTTGAAATTAGAATACTTTAATTATCAAAAATGAATCACCAAATAAAATAGTTTTTGGAACCTTGTCATCTATCTATCCATATATAACCCCGTCATTTTTTTTACAGGTATATGCTAGTATATAATATATATCTAATTGCTGCAAATCTGGCCTTTTAAAATAGTATCTGACCATGGACTTTTTGCTTTGGCCACTTTTGACAAACAGCATTTGACCATGGACTCTTTGCTTTGGCCACTTCTGATAAACAGTATTTGACCATGGACTTCTTGCTTTGGCCACTTTCGATAAACAGCATTTGACCATGGACTTTTTGCTTTGGCCACTTTTGATAAACAGCATTTGACCATGGACTTTTTGCTTTGGCCACTTTTGATAAACAGCATTTGACCATGGACTTTTTGCTTTGGCCACTTTTGATAAACAGCATTTGACCATGGACTTTTTGCTTTTGCAATTTTTGATAAACGGCATTTGACCATGGACTTTTTGCTTTGGCCACTTTTGTTAAACGGCATTTGACCATGGACTTTTTGCTTTGGCCACTTTTGATAAACAGCATTTGACCATGGATATTTTGCTTTGGCCACTTTTGATAAACAACATTTGACGATGGACTTTTTGCGTTGGCCACTTTTGATAAACGGCAATTGACCATGGACTTCTTGCTTTGGCTACTTTTGATAAACAGCATTCGACGATGGACTTTTTGCTTTGGCCACTTTTGATAAACAGCATTTGACCATGGACATTTTGCTTTGGCCACTTTTGATAAACGGCATTTGACCATGGACTTCTTGCTTTGGCCACTTTTGATAAACAGCATTTGACGATGGACTTTTTGCTTTGGCCACTTTTGATAAACAGCATTTGACCATGGACTTTTTGCTTTGGCCACTTTTGATAAACAGCATTTGACCATGGACTTTTTGCTTTGGCCACTTTTGATAAACGGCATTTGACCATGGACTTTTTGCTTTGGCCACTTTTGATAAACAGCATTTGACCATGGACTTTTTGCTTTGGCCACTTTTGATAAACAGCATTTGACCATGGACTTTTTGCTTTGGCCACTTTTGATAAACAGCATTTGAAAGTGCCTGTCTATCTAATCATCAATAATGTTTGTGCACATACCTGACGGATCAAGGATTGCATGAAGGTGTCGATTGTCTGCAAAATGTGGGGACCTCACCTTTAGGAATCGGAATATTGGATTGTTGATTTCATAACAGTGGTGTTCTTAATAAATTCTTATATTTTGGTGGGTGCTAAAGTATTGTAATGTTTCATAAAATGATTTTTCACATTACCAATTCTGGTCAATTTTGATCGTTGAGTGTGTTTTTGGTCAGAAACGACTACATTTTCAGTCTGAAAAGCTTTACAGCTTAGAATACTAAACATTAAAAAAACGTTTTCAAAAATGTTTTTGTCATTTCAGTTACTTATTTACCAATATCTGTCGATGCAATTTTTTGTAATTTTCTTCGTTGTTTATCCCCATATATATGTAAGAATGTGTGTGTGCATGCACTTATACGAACAAATACATATTGATCATACGCACACACACACACACACACACACACATATATATATATATATATATATATATATATATATATATATATATATATATATATGATATGACTATCATATTTTTTGTTGCAGAGATTACTTGAAAAAAGTTGTACCCAGTGTGTTTACTATGCACTGCGTAATTCATAGGCAACATCTGGTAGCCCAAAACCTAAATGGTTGACTTCACAAATCATTGAGCACATTGTCACATCAGTAAATAAAAGCAAGGAACATGCTCTTGGTTCCTGACTGCTCCAACAGTCCTGCATTGGGAATGATGAAGATTCTGAAGATTCGTTGTTACACAGAAGTTAGATGGATGTCAAATGGAAACTGTCTGAGGCGTTTCTATTCACTTTTTGAAACAGATATTGAATTTTTCGAAGATACAAATTCCAATTTTTGTAATGAACTTGAAAACAAATCAAGTATGGCATTGCTTACTAGGCAGGTGTATTCAGAAAGTTCATCGAAGTTAACTTACAACTGCAAGGAAATGGGGTTAACGTTATCAGTCGAATCAGCCCTCTCTATGTTTCTGTTTAAGTTGCAGATATTCAAATATAACAGTTTTCACTAAAAAAAATATGACAGTGGGCTAAGGCTGAAAAGTTCAAACATCATATCAAGATTGTTGGTCACAAAAAAGCATCTAAGGCCGCTACCCTTCATTGCGAAACAACGTCAACATGTATTTTATTGCTCTCCTAACATCATAGATAGAAGAGTTGGGTTCCAGCGCAGACGCCCAGCCACATTCCAAACTGAGAAAGGTAGTTACTGAACGTAAGAATATAAGGCTTCTGGCTTGTTGAAAAGCTGATATCCTTACACCAAGCACGTCCCTGCCATCAAAACTGGAGACTTCATTGCAGGTGTAATGTGAATTTACCATTTTATTTTGCTGAAACAGCTCAATAAATTGGCTTACTAGGTTTAATTTTACTGATGAAATACATACATTTGTATATTAGAAAAATGAATACAGATCCGACAAGATGATATGAAGAAAGTTGATTATTTGGAAAAGAAAAGACGATTAGTACATTCCAAAACACAAGACAGCACAATATGGTTAGGAGAACACAGGAGTCATGGACATCATAGAATTCATTAATAAACTCAAATAGTAATTAGTTTGCCATGTTGCAAGAATGGCAAACAACCGATGAATATGGATCCCCAGAGACCATACGCGCAATCGAGGCTGGCAGAGTACTAGATGAACAGACGAGCAAAACAAATTCAAAAAATGTTGGCCCCACGACGCCCACGACAGAGAAGTGTGGCGAATCCTGAGGAGGGTCTATGTCCAACGACGGACGTTGATATGATGATGATGATGATGATGATGATGATGATGATGATTCCATCCAAAATCTGGACTCCTTCAGACCTTTCGGCGAAGAACGGTGCAAGAAAACGATGGTAAGTTTGCATCAAGCACAAACTAATGGTTATATAGTTTTATTTCGTTGTAATACAAAAACTTTGGCACGACGGCCGTTGGGGGTGGGGAACGGCAGGGAGTTTTTGTTTTCTGTTGTCTATCTTACTCTTAACTAGATTCTTTTGACAACCAATCATTCTAACCATATCTTTCGACTATAAGAATCATCTTCCTCTTCCAATCCTTAAATTTGCCTCATTTGCTCTGTGGGGCTAAAACTACTTGAAATATCTTCTGATGAACGTGTTTTGATATTTACAATTTCATGTTGATGGGGAGGGGTGAGAAATTTTGATGTAAAACTCAACAAAACAAGAGACAGGTTAGTATGAGACCCTCTTTACCCGCACTATTTGGAACAACTCCCACTGTTTTTTTAATTTTGTCCAGAAACAAGAGGGTCGATCACTAAGAGGGATGAGGATAAAAGTTGGAGGTTGTGGGGGGAAAAATCTTTTTCAAGATGTAAAAAAGGAAGTTGCTGAGAAAAAATTCAGGGGATAGGTTTTCTGAGATTGAGAAGCAATTCAAACTGGGACTTGATACTGCATTTATTTGATCTTGCTATGAACTCTTACCTCAATCAGGGACTGGAACCCGGACTTCACGTGCCATGTATCGGTGGGAAAACGAAAACCAATCTGGCTCCTTTCAACTGAACGTTGAAATCTTTCCTCTCACATCTAATTTTCAACTCCAACTGATGTAGGAAAAAGTCAATCAGATTCTGATGTGAGACAGATTCGTTCTCGTAGATCTCCTTCTGTTGCGACGTCTCCATCACCATTCTTGCCATGGCCAGAAGCGTGAGAAATACCATTTGTCTCATTCCAGGCCACAGGGGTGGGGGCGATATGTTGTCACACACGCACGAGACGTCTAGTAGGATCTTCGGGTTGGGGTCGAGGCAAAGCGGTCACCTCATTGACGTAGCTGCAGGGCGGGTGGACCTCGCCACAGTAGAAGCCACTGGTACAGCAGGGACAATCGGACAAGTCTGCCTAGCCTACTCTAAAGCCCCGTCACTAAGGGGTAATGCATTTCGAACCAATTGCAAAGCGAGAGAATTATTGAGATAATCTGAACTTGGCACCCCAAACCACAGAGAGCTAAGCCCCCCCCCCCATCTCCGACATGCCAAGCTATTCTCTAAAGCAGCCCCTCCCGATGCAATATCTTTGTAGGTCGTGAAAGGTCCCTGAACCGAGGAAGTTTGTCCAATGACAGATGATACTCGCTAAAGAATTGCGTTTCTCCCCTGTGTTTACGACGACCCTCGATCTTGGGAGCGTGATGGATATTTGAGGAGGTCTCCATGATTTCCTGCCCCACACGGGCTCTTCCGTTTAAGTTCAGTTCGGGAATGCCAACCTTTCGGCTTGTCGGTAACTTGCCAAGTATAGCATCCCCTAGCCCCCATTATACAAACGTTTGATACAGACCCGTCGGCTGACCAAAAGATTACCTCCCCCCCTTCCACAGAAATGGAATGAGAAGTTGCTCGAGTGTCAAAATCCGCTTCACAGGCAGGGGAAGTACAGCTAGATGATCAAAGATCAATTGGAAGATGTATGAGCAGCACACCTCGGCTCTGCCCTTCAAGCATAATTTCCTTCGAAGAAAAATCTGGACAGACGCTTCGACCTTTACCTGTACCTCTGGCCAACCCTTCTCCAGCTGGAGACCGGGACCAAACTACGCTTTTAAGATGCTGACAATTCCGATTGTCCATCTAAAGGTTCATGGGAGAGGTGTCGTCCTCCTCCAGGCGCCTAATTGTAGGCCGTTCGACTTGCTGCGATTAATCTCGGTTCTGTCACCTGTTCGTATCGTGCAGGAACCTTCAGCACCACCTCTATGTCGTGGCAACAAGACACAACAGTGATTATGTCATCGGCATCATCAGGGAGGCTTATTCCACGTAGGGCTTGACTTGCTGCTCTATCCCTTAGCCTGCGAAGTCTATAAAGTCATGAAGTAAGGGCAACAAAGGGTAACCCTGTCGAACGGATGCGACACCTCGAACTGCACCAACTGCTTTCTGTTCACCTGCACCACGGCACTGGGGGATCGGTACAAGGGGCGGAATTCCAGCTCGAATCTGGTGGTCTGCAGCACAGTTGCCAAGAGATGGTAGTCTACCCTGTCACCTTGGATCAGCACGACTCTGGTGTCGTCTTTCAACCCCTCGAAGACCGTACAAATCGTATTAAAATTGTCTCAGATTAATCTTCCCTTCACAGCATAATTCTTCTCTGGTCCAACAAAATCCTCAATGCCTATTCGCAAACAATTCGACGGTATCTTGGCTAAAATCTTTCACTCGGTGTTTAGTAGAGTTTTACATTGGCCACTATTAACCTACCTGCTGCTCTGACATAAAGAATACTGGCCCACGCGTCCTGGGACCGCTTTACTAGCAAAGAGATGCCTCTGGCCCTGCGATCACCGTATGCTGAATAGACGCCATAGTCGTTTGCCAGCACACGCTCATCAGCGGTGCAAACATAGTGAATCTCCTGGATTGTAGCCATATCTGCACTGAAGAGCAAGAAAGCATGGAGCATTCGGGCTACCTAGCTCCCATTTCTCATGCCCTCACATTCAGACTTGGCATATTGAAAGCCATTTTACTTACCACTCGTCGTTGCAGACAGTCATGATGTTCTCCGGGCGGGGAATGCTGGGGGCTTGTCACAGGCTGCCAGTGCTTAGTTTGATCGTAACCTGACAATCTGTGACGATTCCGCCCACGTCAGAAGGAAAGGTTAATTTCAGAGCCCCTTAAAAAGGCATTGGTGAATGTAAACTACAACTTTCCCAATACTCTGATGATTCATATCTTTCAAGCTGTGATGCTCCCACTCGACCAGCTTAATATCCGGCACCACATCTCGGGCGGCCGCCATCATGTTGGCTATGGTTCGTGCACCGGATGAAAATGGTCAAGAGGGGTTGGGGGGTATTAAAGAAGTTACGAACTTCTCTAATGCCCTCCAACCTCTCTTGGTCCTCTATGTCCAGTCTGTCTATTTATGTTTGCTTTGTGAGGGGTTTAAGGAACATGCAAGTCCCTCTCGAGAATTGGCTTGTCAAGCTGGCAGATCCATTCTCCCTCCTAGAAAGGCAGTTTTTTTGGGGGGGGGCGAGGCCATCTATGCTTGGAGGGGTTGGCAGGGATTGGCTTCTTGCCAATGATAACGACTCTGCCTTCACAGGGGGTGAGGTGAGGGGTGGTTTCGGCCGACAGTGGTTGCGGGTGGGAGTTGAGGATCTGTCGTTTTCTTTTCATTTTTGTCTTTTTTTCTTCTCTTTTCTCCTCTCTTCTTCTTTTGATGGCCGCAGAGATGGTATTTTGGTTGTCGTCATCATCGTTGGAGATGTAAATTCGCTGTTTCTTTTCCGTCTCATCTGTATTGTTGTTGCTGTTGTTTTTGTTGTTGCCCCCCCTCTGCTCATGAGTTTTTGTAATTGTTTCTGTTGATATTGGCTTTTTTAGTTGTTTTTTTTTTGTTTTTGTCCCTCTTGCTCAGAGGAGCACCATTTGGTTTGTTCCTGTAGATTTAATGTTCGCTGCTGCTTCTGTAGTTGTTGTTTCCTGTTTTGGTTAGGAGCGATATTGGCAGTAGTCTGAGCTACGTTTTTTTTGGCCTCTATTCACCACCTGACTCCATCCCTCCTCGTCTGCAGGACTTCAGGAGACCGGAGGGCAGGTGACAGATGAACTGGAAGAATCGTTGCTGCTGCGACTACAGTCGGAGCGTTTTGGGGGCAAAGTGGCCTGCTGCTCCTGTTGATGGCAGATCTAACAATATGGTCCTCGGCCTTCGACCACTATCATCAACTGACTTTTTTTACGATTTGAAGATGGAGATGTACGTTATGTAGTCTACAGTACAAACCCTATATCATCCAACTATGGGAGTTAATGATTCAACGTTCCCGAGATGTTCCTTCGAGGTATCTGCTGGAACGTTGTCCCAAGTACTCGGGCTGCAGAAGTAGCATCTTAGTTTTGAGTTGTGTACTCGCCAACTTTTCTGTATCCTTTTGGGTAGGGAGAAAGGTGTACCATGTCGCAAAGCTTTTCCTGCATATATATATATATATATATATATATATATATATATATATATATATATATATATATTGTGCAGGGATGCCGTTTGTTTACAAGTCCACTTCGAATGCCCCCCCCTGCTGACACTCACAAGCCTTTTGCTTCCCAAGTCCGACGTCACCGAGGATATTGTCAGAGATTCGAAACATTTCATCAGTTCATTTCCTTCAATGTTAACATCAACATAGTCCATATCAACATTGGTTTCTACAGTTTTCGAGTTGGTTTACCTGGCTGTCTACTAATCAATTGCACCAATATATCTAGCAGAATCGAAATTTACCCCTCATTATATTTAGAAAAATGTTGGTTTTTTGTAAGATCCCCCAATCTATTTTTTAATTGGATTGTTGCAAAGGACAGCAAACAACTCAATACCGTTGACTATAATTGACTATAATATAATTTTTCTATTGACAATAAGAAAAGACTGATAAGAATACTTTTAAAATTTCCAGAATCGTCATGCCATCTTATTTTCTGACGGCCACAATTTTGCATATGATTTCTAGGGATCCAAGTTGCGAGTCGTAATGTCCAGCAATTGTCCGACGTTCTTGCAAAATGTTGTGCCCTTTACCATTTGAGTTTTCCAATGGATTCTATGATCCATCAGACTGTTTTTCTCTAATTACTGTGCTGCCTTGTGATCTATCTATGTGATTTGGAGTATGGTCAGCAACTGTCTACATTGCACATCTGTGAATTTGAGAGCTAACTTTTTTTGTTCCAGTTCCGTAATTATCAGGAGGACAGATTGGTTGTAGACACTCTTTTCAAATTCAATGGGACAGTTTTTACATACTCTTAATCTCCGTCTAAAAAGAAAACTTCTGGAGAATCTAGATGTTTCTGGATGTTTTTTTTTTACTCTGTGTTAGATGTTTTCCAGTGGAAAATTCAGAGACGTCATAAATAGAACTTATTTTGACCATATTTGTTCCTTGATGGAATTTTTTAATATGACTAAATTTTGATGCGATGGTTATTCATTTATTGACTGTGAGTATATATATATATATATATATATATATATATATATATATATATATATATATATATATATATATATATACTCGCCTTCTAACTTTGGGTTAGAGCTAATAGATGGGGAATGGTACGAAAGTAAATATATCGTTCAAATTCAGTCTTAAATTCTGCGTAGGGGTAAAATGTCAGCTTCTGGGTACTGGATGGAATATCATTGGATAGTCTATAGCCACACTGAAGAATTGTAATACAACGAAACAGCTGTCTGACTCAATTATTAATTATTATAATATATATATATATATATATATATATATATATATATATATATTAGTTAGTGACTGTGAGTACATAAAGTAATACACTTAGCACGGAAACAAACTTTATTTGATGTTATTTAAATATTAACGCCATTACGCCATCGACTTTGACCAATCACTAAGATTTAGTTGCCACTCCAATCGACGAGTAAATTTCCTGGATGCAAATTATGAACAAAACGTCAGACTGACTAAGAGTGTTTACCCTATGTACAAACGTGTCAAAGACAAAGTGCCGCGAACTGGACAGAGAAAAAGGTCCAACCAGGGTGTAATTAATACCAAATAGGCTTGGAATGTTCATGAATAAAGGAAACGAACGTCTTTCGTGGGTTTTTTTTTTTTCTTAGTGTAATGAGTGGGAGCTTTTATTAGGTTCTTTGGGCTATGTTCGAAGCGAATACACACACATACGCACACGACACGCATACACACACACATACATATATATATATATGTTTATATATATATATATATATATATATATATATATATATATATATATATATATATATATATATATGAGAGTGGTCATAGACATTCTTTTTTCTCTCTTGTCTCATTTCTTTCATTTCCCCTTTCCTAGCAGTCCCCACATGCGCGCGCCCATGTATACATGTGCGTGTATTTGTGTGTATTTGAGTATCTTGGTATGTGTTTTGGTTCAGTGGTATTCAGAAACATGCAATTACGTACAGTGAGATTAGGTTATACTCACACACACACACACACACAAATACATATTCATTTTCTTCTTCAGAATGCTAGAAAAGAATTGACGACCAAAAACTCACGGACTGATTGTGAGGAAGAGTGAGGAATTTTCTTAAGAATGCACACACCTGTGTATAAGTATGCGAATACATATGATTTCGCTCATATACAAATATGCAGACTGAACCCATATGATTAATACACATAGAGATTAATTTATGTTTGTATGTTATTCATGCATTGATACGTACAGGTATATGTATTTTATAAGAAATGAGTGTATATGAGGATATACATATACTTATAAGAACGTGTTTGCCTTTAAACTTCTTATAGGTATCTCGAACACAAGCTTCCCAGCTATGTAGTTATCACAGTTGGTAGAGCAGAGTCGCGTTAAGACTGCTTCCTGATAGATACAGGTTCGAGTCCTGCATGATGCTCATTTTTCTTTATTCATTCATGAGGTTGGATGATCGAGTTGCCATTGATTAACAACTATTACAATTTGTCGGAAGTAAACTGTCCAATCTACTACATACATATATATATGTATCGAAAATAATCATATATATATATATTTGCTAAGCTTCGCTGTTCATCTCTCCAGTCGCTGAGTACAATTCAGGTCACCCAGCCGCCATCTTACTTATTTTCCCGCCAATGTTTACACATACCATAAAAGCATCTGCATTGGTCCAATGTAGACACAGCTAATCAAAATGGTCTTGGACGGTGTCGTTGAGTTCGGAACTTGGACATTTGACCTGTTTGTTCATTCCGCTGGCTTGCTGCTTGACTAATCCATTGGTCAGGTGTGTTGTACAGCCGAATTCACATCCAAACACTTATGTGAGAACAGTCGGGTGACTGCCATTTTGTTGGCACAATAAGTGGGTAGTTCTGCGTACATAACTAAAGGCTGGATATGTATGTGTTCGTGATAGATGGATAGATTGATAGATGGATATATCCTGACTGAGATAGATGGATAGATTGATTGATAGATCGATAGATATGAGCATACTGAGATGGATAGATATGAGCATACTGAGATAGATATGAGAAGGCTGAGATAGATATATATATATATAGATAGATAGATAGATTCGAAGTAGTTCCCTTCAACATGCACTCTGTGATTGCAGCTGTTCTCTCAAGATTCTGTGCATTGCTGGAAGTCTCCAAGTGTCACTGGGTCGATCATCTCAAATGAATCTGCCTGGATCCTCTTCTTCAGTTATGATGTACAAGGAACTACAAGGCTATTTTCACATAAGTTCTTGTATGTAAATTCGGCCGCACTCTTCATATTAGGGAATACAGGAGCCCCCACCTGTTATAACATAGATGTTGAGGACTAAGAAAGCCAATCGTTTGAAAAACGACCTGCGTTAACTTTTAGCTATTTTGGAGCTAGATTGATATTTTGAGGCCCATCCCATAACGTGAATCGAGCTATAATGAACCGTGTTATAACGGGGGAGGCCTGTATGAAAAAGTCGCAAAGGGCGGGATCAGGTGAACACCTGAATTGAGAACGACTGCTATGATTTTAGTAGCAAAGAACTGCGATTGATGTGTGGGCGTGTATATTGTCATGGCGGCAATGTCGTTCTTTCTCTTCCAATCCTGTATGACGATCCTCATCATCATCATCATCAGCCTTTTAGCACCCTTATCTCTCTCTAGCGGGCGTTGCGCAGTCAATACTTTCTGAACTACTTTGTTGCGCCATCTTGTTTTTTGCTGGCCACAGTTTTGCATATGATCTCTGGGGATCCACGTTGTGAGTCGTAATGTCCAGCGGTTGTCTACCTTTCTTTCAATGTGGCCAGCTCATTACCCTTTGAGCTTTCTAGTGCACATGAAATAATTATGCTGGGCCTCACATGGAGAGAACACAAGACAGCACAGTACATATGGAAGAAAACAGAAGTCAGAGACATCACAGAATTCATTAAAAATCCCAAATGGCAGTGGGCTGGCCATGTTGCAAGAATGGTGGACAACCGATGGTCATCACGACTCACACCATAGATCCCTCGAGATCAGATGTGCAACTGAGAGTGGCAGGATATTAGATGAAGAGACGAGCTAGAATAACTCAGAAAGTACTGGCTCCGTGACGCCCATGATAGAGAAGAGTGGCGAATCCTGGGGAAGGTCTATTTCCAACAACGGACGTTGAGAGACTGATGATGATGATGATGATGATGATGATGATGATGATGATCTCCAATGCACATCAGGCAATTACAACTGCAAAAGGATTCGTGAAAATAGACACATGTTTTTGGTGTCATGCCTGTCGACATTTGACGTCTCTAGAACAACTTTCCTCGGGATGACTGTCCCTGAATTATTGCCATCCGATAATTATTTCGCAACTGTAAAACCAAAGTTAAAGTTTGTGAAAATTAAGTTGTTGACAATGTAAATGATCACATCCACGGGGAGATTGTTCTGGGTCAATGCAGCTGTCCAATATGGGTAATTGTTCCAGGAGCAGTTGTCCTGATATTCTATTGGGCACATTGTCTTTGATAGACGTTCGTCTATCTTTAAAACGTTTATAACAACCGAATTGTACTCCTCCTCATAAGGTGGGTTTCTGCAGTGTGTGTGTGGGGGGGGATAAAAAATAGCGTGGAATAAAAATAGTCTCGGAAATATTGACAAATGATTCCATTCAGAATATTCATTATGGGCATCGTGTGTGCGTACGCATATGTATGTGTGGGGGATATGTGTTACCATGAATTATTCAACGGCAAAATCTAACAAAAATGCACCGTTTCAAAAGAAAAAAAAAGGAAAGAAAATCTTGAAGTCCGTCGAGGCGGTCATTAAACGTATTTGTTAGACCGAAAACAAAATGGTGTCGCAGATGAAATCAGAAAGTATCCAATGCAAAATAGCTGCCTTTGATTTTAGTTTCTACTTCATAACTGAGCTGTCGAAAATTCTACAAAGAAAACGTCAGTTTTCTCTTTTTCATGAACTGCTACAGAAAATAAAAGTCTTGTTGCTTTATACTTGAAAGAATTACCAGCAACATTTTCTTTTTTCCACGCATCTTGTTTTTGCGATTCAGTCGTTCGTTTCTTTATCCCCAAGGGATGATTTAATTCCGTCTCTTGCACGATCAAGAAATCCACTATTGTGATATTTTATAAACTACTGTATGCAACTTATTTAAGCTAAACGAAATTCTGCATCGATTCAAGTCGGATTTATGCTCTATCCAATGACAGTTATGATTTTCTAAACATCTTAATTTCTAAATTTAGCCAAAATTGAGCTCAAAGGAATTGTGTTATAGTTAGATGGAGACAGCAGTCACGTCATTTCATCCACCTGTTTTTTTTTTTTTTGTTTTTGTTCTTTTCATTTTTATTTTACTTACACTATTTATCAAAATCCACTTCCGGCTTGCTTGGCCGGTAGATGCTTCACCAGAGTCCCGTTCAGTGTACATTACAGGAATATGTTCCCAACTCTGTACCGTACCATCCTCTAACGAGACTCTTGGTCTTTCCAGGTTTGCTTTCATTCAGAGTTGTTTTTTGTCCTACACCGGTTGCCTTTCAGTCTACCCTGCTATTTATCCATAGGTGAAGCGTTTCCCAGGAATATTAGTATGAATTAATTGCAAATTATTCACCAATTGGAATTTCTGTGCTGCTAATACTGAGGCCAATTCTATAATTTTAACTCTTGCTAAAAAAATTCTGAACATTTATGTTTCCCCTTGATTTCTGAGTCTAATCGGTCATAATCGATCCATATAAATGATTATATGCAAATTAATATATTCAATTGTATATTTGGTTGGTCGTCTGTTTTTTACGGGTCCACATATAATTTAAAAGCTAAAATTGATTGGTCCACGTGAAATAAATTACCACGTAAAAAAAAAACAAAGTGTTGTAAAATGTCTGTTGCAATGACGAGTAACAGTTCAGAGAGACGCTGATTTAGTGATTCGGTATTAGCGATTCATATTTGTACTATTATTTTTACTTAAAAATGGTAAACCATTATAGTATTTCGAAATTCTCAGGGAGGAAAAAATCATTTTGTTTCCGCTTGAATGCTAAAAATTGCTAATAATTGCAATATTCGGTGTTCAATCTATCAAAGTTTTTTTCACAACTGCCAGAACTATTCAGTGCGTAGACGAAGATTAGTGGAGTGCAGTAAAGTCAGCAGGAAGCAAAAAGAAAAACCGAAATCTTTCCAAAGTGTAAAGTGTTCAAATTCAGTCAACATCAAAAAGAATATCCGTGAGTATAGTTTTCCTGTGGCTAGAATTTGTTCCGCTGTATTTGTAAAATCGCAAATTAGAGTTAGTAAAGGCTTCGAAGTATGTGTCGGATAAATACTACCCTTAATATCTCAGCACGCATAAACAGCTAGTTATCAATACTGATATTTTATCATTCTGTAGGTTTGTTTGTCTGTGCCTTGTTCATGCTAAAACTACAAGGCCTTTTTCACGCTAAATCTCCATGGCCTATGATAGTTGGCATGTAGACATACCAAAGACCAACTTGTAATTTCTATTAAATCTCCGATTATAAATATTTAAAACAATTTCGTCAATCATTCTTCACACGAATGGCACAAACATGTTCAACAATAAAACTAATCTTTAATGAGTTTTAGGTGTTTTTCCTTACACATTTATGAAAAATCATCAACTGTGTCAGAAGAAAGACAGCCGTTGGCAAATTATCTGACCCCTTCTTCTTCCTCGTTACAAAAGTACCAACCAAAGCCATGGTCAGATTCTATCATTCCATCTCTTTCCCCTTCTCAAACGTACCAGCCACATGTTACAGTCGGCACTCCAAGTTCTCTATTTTTTCTATTTCGCGGATTTGATTATTCGTCATTTCGTCATCAATAGTTGAATAGGCTTATAAATTTGCAGACTGCTGTGAAAAACCATGGACAACAAAAATACTGTACAGTTTTGGCAAACCATAAAAACATAGGAAATTATGTGTACAGAACAGTACTACGTTATATTCCCTTGAATCTCTACATAGATAAATGCATGAGGGACTTTTTCTTAATTCAATGACAGGTATATATATCTCTGTCCCTCCCCGTCTCTCTCTCTCTCTCTCTCTCTCTCTGTCTCTCTCTGTATATGGTGTCGTTCACTGATTTATTTCATTTTGTATTTTTGTTTTTTTATTCATTTCAGCGCCCTTTTTTTGCATTTCTCTTTTCTTCATTGTGCGTTTTCATTTTCATTTGAAAGTTTTCTCTCTTCTCTTTTCGCTTTGATTTCTTTCATTTTCATATTGCAGCTCAGAAGATGCTCACCCAGCCAAACCCTGACCAGATTAAGCTTCATCAGATTAAAAGTCATTTACTGTGTCCAAAATCCACATCTCCATTCAGAATTCGAATCCAAACTAGAGAGCATCCAGAAAATGCATTTCTTTGCCTATGCCGTGCTCTAACTTAATTGAAAAAAAAAGAATCCCTGGATCCACCCTAAAGTTCATTCACTTCTTCCTTTGACCATGTCTCAGTATTCAAGAAAGTTTCATTGAAATGCATTGAGAACCTTCGGAGATATTGCCTGGACAGACATGGGCGAATATATAAATGCATGGGAAAATATCTCTCAATCAGCATATAATTCCTGGGTCTACCTCGAAATTTAATCGCTTTTTCACACCCATTAAACCACCTCTTCACAAAATTTAATCGGAATTCATTGAGGACTTCTGTTGATATCGTGTAGACAGTCAGACAAATCAAAAGACAAGCGCGAAGACATAGAGTTGTTCATAAACCTCTCGAATTTCGTAAGCAGAGTTAACTATAAAGGCTGTCGGGGATCTCCATCGAATCACCATTTTGTTTACTGTTATCTATAAAACAAACAGCGCAAGAGAGTCGAGAACATTGCTTAAAGTCAATTCTTTATTTCTCAAAGAAATTATACATGATTAACATACATATTTGCTTATTACACATATTTTATTTATCTATACTATATATAGAGTAAGAGATGCTATCTCAGATCGGCTTCTGAAATCCTATATTTAATAAATACCCAAGGCTTCTGAAAAGGCATACAATACAAATGGTAATTGATTTAAATATTTGCCGTGTGTGCGCCAATATTCGACACTGACTTGGTGATCTCAAAATGTGTCAAGGTAAATAGACATAAAAGAATTCGCCGCGGTTAAAAAAAACACACACACACACACACACAAATAGGTCTGGTTAGTCAATTAATAGGAAACTGTCACACGACCACCGTCTTTAGGCAGCATGCCGTGTTAGGGTGATCAATGAAAAAATTTTTAAAAAGGGGTGATCAATGAATTAGTTACTTTTCTCACTTTCTGTGGGATAGTGATCGCTGAAAAAAAGTCTAAATTTAAACAAAAAAAGTGAATGCTGCTGGACACAAATATGGGACCAATGTAGCATACAGTTGTATTACAAATTGATCCCCGACTAAAAACCCATTTCGAATTTTTTTTTTTTTTTTTTTTTTTCAGACGTGATAAGGGGTAAATGAAATTTCCAGTCTTGTAGCTCCATTGGCACGGCCAGTAAGACCAACTCGAAAACTGAAGAAACCTATGCTGACGGTTTTGGTGACAGTTTGACCATTGGGAGGGATGACAAAATAATTTTTCTGTACACTATAAGGATTGAATGTTTAAATTTTGAGCCATTTAGTTCCATTGGTGCGGTCTGGGCGCATGATGCAAACAAACATAGCCAGCCAGACCAACTTGAAAAATGAAGAAACCTATGCAGGCAATTTTGGTGACAGTATTGGTTAATGGTTCCTAATATGAAATTATATTTCCTCTCTCCATTCCTGTTTAACGTATTGATGAAATTATTTAATCAGTAAGCATAAAAATTCTCTTTGCTTTGTGACAAACAAGAATATCCCCACGCATGGACAAGTATGCTTTCAAGATTTCAAGTGTGTATCTACATTTCTATTTACCTTTTGTCACTATCTATGAATCTATTTATTTAACTTTCTATTTTTATATCGTTCCAAAGTTTTATATTTTTGCCAACTCAGTTGGAAGAGGTATATGTAATAACTGGTGTTTGTCTATTTGTCCTTGCAATATCACAAGCAATATATTTTTGTCACTATATACGAATCTATCTATCTGACTTTCTATGTTATAAACATATAATGCTTTCGAATTTCTATATTTTTGCCAAGGAAGTTGGAAGAGGTACTTGTAATAATTGATGTTTGTCTATTTGTCCTTGCAATATCTCAAGCAATATATTTTTGTCACTCTATAAAAATTTATTCATTTGACTTTCTGTGTTTATATGCTTTCAAATTTCTATATTTTTGCAAACGAAGTTGGAAGAGGTACGTAATAATTGATGTCGTCTATTTGTCCGCGCAATATCTCAAGCAATATATTTTTGTCACTATAAAGTTTGAAGAAGTTTATGCATTCGTTCATATTTGTCTGTTTGTCCACTCAATTTCACAAAAATCATTGTTGTCACTCTGTACGAATCTATTTGTTGGTCCTCCTATCTTAATATCGCTTCAAAGTCTCATGTTTTACCAACGAAGTTAGAAGAGGTAGATGTGTTCACAAATGTTTGTCTGTTTGTCACCACAATATCACGAAATTATTTTTCTCACTATGTACAAATCTCTCTATCTTTTTATCTTTGTGTCGATTCAAAGTTATTACAAACGAAGTTGGAGGAAATGTATGTATTCACCCATGTTCGTCTGTTTGTCCACACAATATCTCTAAAAGTTCTCAATTATTTTCAATGGCATTTCGAAAAAGGTTGGGTAATTGGCTAAGGAAGCATCATTAAATTTTGGGATGAATCTTGTTTTTTTTTTTCTGATTGAGAGATATGTTTTTATTTTTTATTCTATTTGTTTTCAAATTTATTTAGTATTTATTTGTCTGTCTGCCTGTCCAACAAATATCTCTAAAAGTACTCTATGAATTTCAACATGTCGAAAGATAAGGCAAGTAAAAATTGATTTGATTTAGGGGCGGATTGAGGCGTTTTTTTTTCGATTGAGAGATATTTTTCGTGTATTAACACAATAATCTGAAAGTTGGAAATCAAAATTCACACAGTTACCTCTTTCTCATCGAAGCTATATAATGAACTGATTTTCAGTTAATGTATGACGATGTCAGAGGTATGTGTTCTCTGAGTACTTTCTAGTTTTTTTTTTTTATTATGTCTATCCCGTGTTTATGGCACTGTTCACTCAAAACACAATGATAAAAGTAGGGATTTCTGCCCTGATGTGGAAAGGGTGAGATTTTGCGAGATTGAAATTTCTCTTACGAGAAAGATGACAATTTAGACAATACTATATTTATATGCAAGATATAAACCAATGATTGACTCGGAAAACAATTATAATTACCAGTAGATAGATAGATAGATAGATAGATAAGAGCAAACTGAGATAAATTGAGAAAAGCCTAAGAGAGCTCGAAAGGGTATGAATATACACCTCATGATAAGTAACAGATATTGGGATTAAGGCTGGCCTGTTTTTGTTTTCAGTGTTTGCCATAAATAACTCATTTTTAAACAGTCAAAGGTATGAGTACCTGGGGGAAATACTGTACTTGTTGTCTTAGTTTTGTACAATAGGAGTAGAATAACCCCAACGAGGCCATAGCTTCAAAATCATAAACAAGTAGTGATAGTGATCATTGTGTATAGTTTTTAAGGCAATAAAACGTACAGGATATCTGAAGAAAGCTGTTAGTCTTGATTTGAATTTTCAGAATGAATCGTCGTAAACTCAGTTAACAGCAACAACACTTAGTGATGGATAACACTCAGACAGGAAGTCGACTGATGTCGTCTGCAAACGTCGTGTATCACAAAGTGTGATCAGTAGATTTGTTTCCAGATATCAGGCGATGGAGCAGTCCGTAAGTTGCCAAGTCCCAGTGATCCACGTGATACTGATCGTAATGATGATTGGTATATGCAAACGTATGCCACGCATCATCGTCACGAAACCACGACCCTGCTCAAAACGCAATTGAGAGATGTCGGGGGGGGACAAGAGAATACCATCACGCAATAAGCAACCGATTTCACCAGTTTTTATCATTGGCGGTCGTTTCGTGTGACGTACCAAGCTGACAAACGATTCTGCAACGCTCCTGAGTCCATATTGGTAGGACATTGCAACAAGGGTCGACAATGTTGTTTACTTATATGAGCTTAATCACTTAGTACTGCAGACGCACAACTAACAAGCTAAGATATAGAGCAAAAGTATACCCATAATAACCCTCAATTCATCATGAGTGAAACCTATAACTACCAATTTTTAATATGAAGACAATAAATTCTACCCCAGGCATACTTCATGAGATAAAATCATTCACTTCTTTGGTCAGGGGCTTGCCTAATCATTTGTAGAGGATGCTAGTCTCTAATTTGCCGACAAAGTTGCAGGTAATTTAAACTTTAAATTGAACACCGGGAAAAGGTGAAAAAAATTGGAAATCCTACAAATTTACCAGATTTCTTTTGTAAATCATCTTGAAATTAGCCGACGGAAAGAATGTAAGAGGTGTGCATGCCCTGCCCTTCCCTCCATTCCACATGCCTCTGTATTTGGTGCATCTCAAATATAAAACGCATTTTATTAACAATAAACATAAAATACTTAAGAGATTTATCACGTAGGAGTATGAAAGAATAATTAAAGAGGAAGCGGAAATGCTTGGAGATAATTAAATCATAAAACACATAGTAAACAACGTTATTGCAGAAATATTGTTAATAAAAACATTCAAGCTAAAAAGTAACACACATTAATATTCTTTTACATATATGTATATACGTAAATATATATATATATATATATATATATATATATATAGAGAGAGAGAGAGAGAGAGAGAGAGAGAGAGAGAGAGAAAGAGAGAGAGGAGATAGAAAGAGAGAGAGGGTGGAGAGAAAGAAAGAGAGAGATTTTGCAATCAAAGGAAAATCCTCAAAACTGTTAATTGCTACCCCTTTGATGTTACATTTTTTCTGATTCAAGATATCTTAATACTTGTTCACACTCTCAGAACTTGCAATTTTTCAAAATCTCTATATAACTATGCACTGAGAGCACCTAGGATCTATAAATTGCGGATGTATTTCAAAGTGGAGAAATATACATCCATAGACTGTCGACTATGAAGTAAGCAGATATTGGAAACTTCCTTCTAAAATATTTAATGCCTTGCTTCACGTTTTTTTTCTATGCACAACAGATACAAAACTCCAAGATACACTGTTGGAAAGCTGATGAAATTCACTTTCCTACTATATATCTTATAAATTTATTTACATTTATTACCCTATTTTGCTCAAAATCCACCAGGACTATATCTATTTGAGCGCAAGTGAATGCACTAAACTATTATTATTGACATTTTTATTTTGAATTTTCAAAATCTAACTTGCTAAAGACATGCTTTAGGGTCCCGTTAGTGAACACAGAAAAATTTCATATTGTTCTGTAACGCTGCCAAATTTGGGATCACTGGCATGAAATTTAGTAAATGCAATTTTGGTTCTGATTTTGAATGAGCTCTCCTATAATAACAAAAAAATGGTGAATGTCAATCAGCATATTTAGAATCAGCATCCTTGAATGACGTTCTTTTATCTGCGCGACAAATCTACTCTAAAATGCATTCACCCAAATAGTTTATCCCGAATCGCAACCAGACTTTGAACGACTTTTCATTTAGATAGCGATTTGTAAGAGACGGCGTATTGGACTTTTCCCTCTGCCGATTAATGGCAGCTTCCTCCAGAATCGTTCATTCGAACTCAACATTGCACTCCCTCAGGTCCTGAGCAATACACCTACCGAATTTCCACCTAATACAGTACCTAGTTATCGAAATAGATTATTGTCACTGTTTTGAAATTAAGGATTTTCCTTTCTTACAATTTTTGTAGACTTTTTTGCGTAAAATTCATGGACTGTTATGTCATGAGATCTGTGCAGAAAATTTGACGGATAATTATTTTGCCTAGAGAAAACAAAACTGGTTAATTACTCGACAAAAACCGTCAGATGGCTTTCGTCTTTTAGCAGCATGCCATATTAGGAGTGATCAATTAAAAATTGAAAAAAAGACGGATGATCGATGTATAAGTTAGTACTTTGGCCTTTTGTTGGGTGACTAAACATTTTAGCGTAAACGTGCATTATAAATTCAACCTAAAACTGAATCCCATTGGGAGGATTATTAAAAATTAAAAAAAAAAACAGGGAGAAAGGGATTTTTCTAGGTATATGCAGCCTGAACACGTGATTCATACTCAGCCAGGCAGACTAATTTCAAAACTGAAGAAACCTATTTGGACACTTGGTTGACAGTTTTGGTTGATGGTTTCTAACAATTGTTAAACATTTCCACCCAAGTCACCTTTTATTTTCTGCTCATTGATTGGTTGGGACGAACCAATCAGATTTCTCGACGATCACCATGATTTTAAAAACTGTTTATTCAGTTTTTATGTGTTTCAAGTATTTGATTAGATATTATGCAATTTCTTTGTTTATTGGAACGAGAATGGTGTAGGAATATCCGTTTTCAGAAAGTATTAAAACCAAGTATTCGCTTTTAAATAATTTGCTTATCATTAAATGTTACATTAAATATTTGATGTGTTATGAAATCAATTTTCTTCCTCCAAGATGTTTTAGCATTAATACACACACACACATACACACACACACATACACACACACAAACGCACACACGCACACACATATATATACATACATATATATATATATATATATGTATATATATATATATATATATATATATATGTATATATATATATATATATATATATATATATGTATATATATGTATATATATATATACATACATACATACATACATATGCTTCCAAGGATATTGGAGGTTCAAGATCAAATCTCTATTTCTGTCCCACGCTAATGGTTTGAATGAACAGTAACAGAAATACGATGACAGAAATAGTAGTAAACAATCCTGGCTGCTACAGAGTCAACTTCCACTCCTTCTTCCATTCCGTCTGAGGGTGATTACTCCAACTTTTGTATTGTATTCTATTGTATATATCAAGGTAATGAGTATATATATATATGTACATGTATATATATATATATATATATATATATATATATATATATATATATATATATATATATATATATATATACATATATATATGGGGGGTAGGTGTGTGGGTGTGTATATATATATATATATGTGTGTGTGTGTGTGTATACATATATATATATGATTAACAAAATTTTTTTTAAATCATATGTTATATCTATTTATAAGAATGAGATAAGCCTTTATTTATCTGTAATATATATTTTGTTGCTATGTGAGACTTCTCGAAAATTGATGTTGTCTTCTGACAAGTATTCATTCATAAATATCAGAGTATTCTTTGTCTTTTGAAAACTTGCTGAGCCCATGGGGGGGGGCGATTACCTGTTTCTTGCCACAAAATCCCATTAATCCTTCATCATCTCCAGCAGGCAATGCCTTTTTGTGAAACGTGAACCTAAAGTTTTTCTCATTGTTCATCAATGGGCAAGACCGGTCCTTGGGTTTAGGGTTCCCTGGACTAGCACCCTTCCAAGTATAGTAACATATGCATTTATGTTTCACAGAGAGAAAATGTTATATATATATATATATATATATATATATATATATATGTATGTGTGTGTGTGTGTGTGTGTGTATGTGTGTGTACTATAATATACTGCATTGATTGATACTAAATATCACTAATTTGAATAACAATGCATTAATTGGATGATCTTGTCATCTGTCATGAGAATTTCTTTTGTCAATAGTTTCACCTAGTTCAACAGGAAAGTATTTAATTGACAAATATTCTTGGAAAATTCAACTTCATACAAGGGAATTTTCTCATTTTATTCTGTTTAAATTATTCATTTTCCAAGTTTTCCATTTGAACATTAAAAGTTCTTCTGCCTCAGACACATGACAGGCGCCCTCTACGATTATGCGTCTTAAGTGACTGCCCGTAAACTAGTCTGACCCTGTTGATGGGGGACCGAAAAATTGCTCACCATATCTTAAGATACAAACTCCAAATGGATTGCTTCTCGCGTGACCATTATGGAAAAAGTCGCTGGCAGAATTGGACAAATACAAATGAGAAACATCTTCTTTCTAAACGAATCAAAAGAACGCTGTTTTTTCTACCAGTAGATTGTGTTTTATTGTGGCAATCCCTGTATCAAAAATTTGTATAAAATTGATTCTGGGTGTGATTTAAATCCGAGAGATGAGTTCATTTTCGGGATTCTTATTAAAATATATTATTTGAGTTTGATTGGTTCATCTTGATATTGTAAGCTGTGTCCCCTGCTCATATCGAATGACCGTAGGACAATGAATGGCCCAACAACCAGCCAGGATCATTGAGTGCCTTTCCCTATGTGACTATGTGTGTGATTGCTTGTTTGTGCTCGTTGTCCCATTTTGGGGGCTCTAACCTTGAAATATTGCATAAGTACTCTACTGAGCGCCATCTAAAAACGGTGCTTTTTATTTCTAAATGAAATGATTTTTTGTCTCTATGGTCATTTTAGACCAACAATGACCAAATCTTGTGCTGGTATTTTTTTTAGATCATTCTTAATGGAAGATCCATTTCCAGATACTTTCAGATGATTAGTTTTGATACACGTGCAAGCTATGGGGATTCATTTGTGCGAGGCATTGATATTGCTCTAGTTATTGATAAAAATTCACAAATATATATATATATTCACTTATATATGTATATATACATGGTCTGTCCAAAGAAACAATCTTCTCCAGAAACAAATTTTTTGCTTCGCCTACAGCTTTATGAGATTTGTCTCCTTTAAATAAGCTCCTTCCACTGTCGACACACCGTATCCAACGTTTTTTTCCTGAGTTGGAATTCGTTTTCACAGTAGTCTTAATGGATAGTGTGCTGGTTTCGTGCTGTATTTTCTTTTATCTCTTCTACAGACTGGAATCGACAACTTTCCATGGTAGACACCAGCTTTGCGAACAGAAAAAAGCGCCAGGGGCCAAATCAGGAGAGTAGGGCGAGCAGGGAACGAGGGTTGTTTCGTTCTTTATCCGTCAGCACACGCAGCACAAATTTTGCAACAACCCAATATATCATGAAATTCTCTTTTGAAGCCATGCGGTATCAACTTCTACACATTTGTACGATTTCGGAAACTTCACTGACAGTCAAGCAACTATTTCCACTGATCACAACTGGTACTTTTGCAATTTGAACGTTGTCCGTCGATGTGGAAGGTCGTCCAGATTTGGCATCGTCTTTAGTGGATATCTGTCCTGATTCGAAAAGCTGATGCCATTCGTTGCCTTGTGTATTGCTCAGATAATCAGTCTGTTACAGACTTAGAAAAGCCTTAAAAACCCCTTCCGTAATTTGAAACAGAATTTCACACAAGTACGTTGCTTTTCAAGATCCTTCATTTTTCAACATTTGGAAACGAAACGCAAAGCGCTCTATATACACGTTCACTCTGGCTCATGCATTTTTATATACGAGTTCAAGATCACTGCTACATAACATACCAGACTCTAGTGCACTGAAACAGCTTATTGACGCGCTGTTCTGAAAGCTCAGGATTTTCATGGACTTGAATAGCAAATTGAACCCCTATTAAAACCTAGTAAATTTAAAAGAAAGAAAAAAAAGGGCCAGGAAACAATTTTTCTGTACATGATAAATGTTTGAATTTCCTACCCTCTAGCTTTATTGGTACGGTCTGTGCGCATGATACATACATAAAAGCCAGCCAGCCAGCCAGCCAGCCAGCCAAACCAGGTTAAAAACCCAAGAAGAATATATTGGCAATTCTGGTTGACGTTTTCTAATATCAAAATTTGCAAATGTTTGGTTTTGTTGTGATGGGGATCGAACTCACAGCAGTAATAATAGACTATCTTGCTAACCTACTATGTAAATAGATAAATAGATGGATGGATAGATAGATAGATTAATGGAAGGATAGATATGAACAGATAGATAGGTAGATGGATAGATAGATAGATAGATAGATAGATAGATAGATAGATAGATAGATTAAATTTGGATAAATAGATACATAGATGAATCGATAGATATAAAGAGCTAGATAGATAGATGGATAGATAGATATAAAGAGCTAGATAGATAGATGGATAGATAGATAGATAGAAAGAAAAATATATATATAAATAGATAGATAAGAAGAGATCGATAGATAAATTGACCTTAGATAGATAGATAGATAGATAGATAGATAGATAGATAGATAGATAGATGGTTTGACAGATAGACAGATAGTTTGACGGATAGATAGATAGATATAAAAAGATAGATAGATTAAACTCAGATTAAACTTAGATAGATAGATAGATAGATAGATAGATAGTTTGACGGATAGATAGATCGATAGATATAAAAAGATAGACAGATAGATTAAACTTAGATAGATTAAACTTACATAGATAAATAGATGGATAGATAGCTAGATAGATATATTGTTTGATAGATAGATAGATAGATAGATAGATAGATAGATAGATGAATTAAACTTAGATAGATAGATAGATTAAACTTAGATCAAACTTAGATAGATAGATAGATAGATATATAGATAGTTTGACAGATAGATAGATAGATAGATAGATAGATTGATAGATAGATAGATAGATAGATGAATTAAACTTAGATAGATAGATAGATTAAACTTAGATCAAACTTAGATAGATAGATAGATAGATATATAGATAGTTTGACAGATAGATAGATAGATAGATAGATAGATTGATAGATAGATAGACATAAAAAGATAGATAGATAGATTAAACTGAGATTAAACTTACATAGATAGATAGATGGGTAGATAGCTAGATAGATATATTGTTTGATAGATAAATAGATAGATAAATTAAACTTAGATAGATAGATAGATAGATAGATAGATAATGTACAAACTGGTAGAGATAAATTGCCATTAAAATTCTACACTCCATTTTTCTCTATTGCTAAATTCCTTCTTTCCCCGCGAGGCGAATGTTACTATTTCAGTCTATTTAATTGGGTGTTGCCTCGAAGTTCTGCGGCTACACACAATCTGATTGGACCTTGTCATTATCATTGCACTTTTTTCAGTCCACGTATGAACTTAATAAACTGTCGTTATTCGGCTCCACTGTGAAATTTTCTTGCCTGCTGCATCGGCGATGAATAGAATCGCGTTAGTTTACAGGAAAAATATTCTGGGGCTTATTTATCGTACTTGAGATTTCAATACGTGCAAAAACTTGGATTAATGCATTGTGTGTATCAAGTCGCGTATATACATACAAATAAATAACGTACACGCTCAAACACGTACATTCATGAAGATAGTTATCGAAATACGCTCTGTGTATCTCTATATGTTAGTCCGATAGGATGGTTTTCAGCTAATATGTACATCGATGTATGTATATCAAATGGTGAGTCAGGGTTCGGTTTAGCATTATTCTAACATTGTGAATCGAACGTCCCTCTAATATCTCTTCGAAATATTTTCTCACACCTTTCTCCTTTAAAGCCTCCCCCTAGGTCCACTTAGTATGCGTTACAAATTTGCTTTGGTTGAACCAATGTTTAAAGGGGTGCATATTGACAAACAGAATCAGGTGTTTTATACAATAAATATTGAACAGAAAATAAGGGTTCACTTTAGCTTTATATTTACATTGTAAATCCAACCTGCCCACTAAAACCATTATTCCTTCTCCTCAAATCCTCTTACTTTGAATCATTTTCCCTAGGCGCCTTGGGTATGCAACGTATACACTTACATGTTTCTATGTTCACACATGTACATGAATTAATGAAAATAAGGACATCTATCCATCTATCTATCTATCTATCTATCTATCTATCTATCTATCTATTGCACCCGTCAGAATTATTGATAACTCTGTATTTTTTGTACAATATCTTCAGAAATAAATGAAAAACAACAAAATTTCTATTATCATATTTTAAAAAGATGTCTAAAGTAGTTTAAAAAAAACATCGAATTTCAACAAAAATATGTGACTTGGTTTGTGATATTGGCACTCATCTAATACATTTGGTTGCGCGCCCAATTTATCAACAATGTTTACATCGAAACGTTTCTTGCAACCATCAATAAGCTTCTTGCACTTGTCAGCTGTTAATTTCTTCCATTTTTTTCTTTTCAATTTATTCAAATTCTTGAATGTTTACAACATTCCTGCTGTGTATCATCATTATCATCATCAGTCTTTTAACGTCCGTCGTTGGACATAGACATTCCCCCAGGATTTGCCACACTTCTCTATCATAAGCGTCGCGGAGCCAGTACTTCCTGAACTTGTCTAGCTCGTCTCTCCATCTAATATTCTGCCAGCCTCGGTTGCACATGTGATCTCGGGAGATCTATCTCGTAAGTCGCGATGTCCATCAGTTGTCCGCCATTTTTGCAACATGGGCAGCCCACCGCCATTTGAGATTTTTAATGGATTCTATGACGTCCCTGACTCTTGTCTTTTCTCGTATGTACTGGGCTGTCTTGTGGTCTCTCCATGTGGGGCCCAGCATATTCCTTTCATGAACACGTTATTTCTGCTTACTCGAAAGATTTTCATCAGTAAGGGTATCAATGTTATTGTCCAAGTCACTTATTTTCGATTCATTCTATTAAATTACTACACGTTATTTGAAAAAAGATCATCTCTTTATTTGGTAAATGACTTTAGACATCGCATCAAAATACTCTTTTGGAAAAATTTGGTGGATTTCCATTTATTTTCGAAGATATTGTACATGTTATACAAAAGATTCAAGGGTGCCAATAATCCCGAGGGACTCTGTAATGTAGTGTGTGCTTGTTTCTAAGTGTATGTGTGAGCGTGTGGTAATTCAGATTTATCAAGAAATGTTATACGGCGCGCCTTCGTTTGTGCAAGTGAATTTACAATCATTCGTCCACAGCGACACAAATGTCAAATTTAGATACAGTATACGCACATGCTTGTTGCTCCAAATGTGAATCTCCAAGCGAGGAACCTTTGAATAATTCAACTGCAATCTTTTGTTTATTCATCATTTAGTTGATACAGGGCATTGGTGTCTCCTTGTCAAACTCTTGTCGATGTCGGAAGTTTGAGTCTACTTAGTTTTTTTTACTAAAACAACCATAACAAGAATGACGAGAACAATCCCTACTTGATTTAGTGAAGAAAAGACTTCACTGTTTGCCCGTCCCATCACCCAAACCAAACCGGAAAAGAAAAAAAACATAACATTTGAATTCACGTCAAAGGGATCGGTAGGTGGCTTTCTTACCAACGGAGCTGAACTTGTGAGTTTTATGTATCTATAAATTTATTTATTACTTATACAATATAAACAAGTTACAGGAATCAGTATTAGCCTAGATTGAAGAAGAAGTGGAGTACCAACCAGCAGCAGCCAGGTTTATTTTATTAGGCTGAGGTAAAAATTCTTAACAATGTTT
>OY735231.1:38622905-38670405 GCA_963457665.1 Thysanoteuthis rhombus | reverse complement strand
GTTTTCTTCTGTCTAATGTAGGTAGCTGACCAGGCAATCGTTCCGAATTTTATTGTAATCGTCACGCTATCAATACAGCATGGGTTATTTTCGTTACAGTTATTCGTCTATCTCCCGAAATATAGAATAAATTACAGTCAATGTACATTTTTCTGGTCAGACTGCAGTCGAAGTTGGAGGCTGGTGTTGACTTTGTTATCCAACCGTAACAACAACGAAAGAGAAGAATCCTTACCTAATTCATGGAAGTAACCTTTTTACTGTTTGTCTGTCCCGTCACGTTAATCAAAATTGATAGATGGAATCTGCATTTCCCTACCGTAATTTGATATCACGACCATGTGATCGGTAGGTGGCTCTCTTGCCAACTGAGACCAACTGACAAGACTTTCATACTTACGAAAATTTCTTTGTTTTAAATACGTAAGGAAGTAAAAGTAGGTGTGGAGTTTGATCCTTTAAGTTTATTAGAAACGGTCAACAGAAACATAGGTTTCCTCAGTTTTTAAGCTGGTCTAGCTGTTTGATGGGCAAGGTATGTATGTATCGCGTGTACAGGCTGCACTGATCGAGCTAAAGGGCTGAAAGTTTGACTTACTCCTCATTTTGTTGAGGAAAACTTTTTCACTAGTTTTTTTTTTAAATCTCCCTCCTAAATAGGTTTTAGTTTGTTTGCAATGTAAGTTCATTCTAAATTGGTCCTCAGCGTCTGGCAGCATTTACGCATGTTTATTGAAAATTCGGACTTATTTAGTAATCACTTCCCAATAAAAGGCGGGAGAAGTATCAACTCCTTTTCCAATTGTTTAATTGATCATCCCCAACCTGGCATGCTGCCAAAAGACATTGGTTGCATTGATGTGTTTTATAAAGTGACTACTTTTCTCATCTTCTGGTTCTTTATGTCTTGATGTTAGTGATTGATGTTTCCCGTTTAGTTAAAGTGCCAGTTCAACCCACAATCTAGCCCAGGGGTTGGCAACAGGTGGACCACTATCCACTAGTGAGTCATTGGTGTGTTCTCTAAGGGCCTCGGACCTTTTCTAAAAAGAATTCAAATTTCATGTATTTTGGGGTTAGTGAGCAGTTGATGGCTTTTATATTGTATTTTGTGTAGCGATTCGTTTAATATTTGCTCAAATAAGCGCTGCGTGGTATGATTTGGTTACTTTTGACAAATCATGTGTCGATACACCCAGACTTTAAAATCATACCAAAAATTAACTAATCGGTGGATTTCGATAAAAACATCAGGATTCATTCACTATGAAAATGAAATTTTAATACGAAATGGGTAATTTTGTAAGAAAAACTTTTGGGAATATATATATGTGTGTGTGTGTGTGTGTATATATATATATATATATATATATATATATATATATATATATGTTGGCCATAGTCAAAACTGAAAAAATCATTACAAAAAAAATTTGCTGATTCGTGATCAAGCATATCGTCGGTGTGCCACGCTGAGCACTTTACTTGATGTAATTCCTCAGGACAATAAGGATTACTTGGCTGTACGCATCTCTTCTCCATGTTAATACGACAGGTTGTACCAGGTTACATGCTACCATCAACAAGTGGTAATGTTTGACCTAGCCAGTGTTTCTCGATTGGCGGGAGAGATTCCCTCGGGGCGGTTAGGCATTCCAAGGGGTGGAATAAGGCTATTGATTTGAATTTCAAATAAAATGTTCTCAATTATTTTTGCTTGCTTTCTTTCAATGAAAAATAAACAACAACAGCAATACAATAATAAAATTGAACTAATTCTTATTATGAAACTGTCTTCTTATACGCAAAATAAAAAACATTATTTGAAATTATTCTTAGCTGCAACTTACTTATATGGAAAGGAGAAACTAGTGATCTTATTGACAAAAGTGGGGAATGACCATGAAAAGGTTGATAATCACTGAAACCCTTTGGAAGAAGTGGAACCAGTGCCCTGATCTGAAATCAGATGTGTTCGTCTCCTAGACTGGTAGCAAACCAAAGCTAGAAAGCCTTGTCAGTCCTGCTATCTAAGAATATAGAGGAGAAGTTCCATGTGTTCCCATAGTCATTCCTAAGAAGTGAACACATTCCATTTCTGGATCTAACCCCTGATTTGAAATAAGAGTTGTTCGTCGCATAAACTGATTACTAATCAAGACTTGAAAATTTACTAAGCCCTACTTACCCATAGCTTGGAAGGAGTATATTCATGCCTTTCCCATGATGATTATTACGAAGTGAACAACAAGCATTCCTTAATCTGAACTTGATCACCAATTCGATTTTCCGCCCTGTTGACCGTTAAGCTACCTGCACCTCCCAATTGATAGATAGACAGGGTTAAGTCGATGTTTAAGAATTTAGGCGAATGCAGAAAACACAAAATAGCCAAAGTCATATAAATAACAAATTAGTTTTCTCTTTGAAAAGTCTGTCTTCTTATGTATTACTTATTTAGAATGATAAGAAATGTCAAAATTAAATGAGTTGATAGTAATCGAATTGAGAGCTTGACATTGGCTGGTTATGTATGTATCACACCCACAGACTGCACCAACGTGGCTATAGAACTGAAAATGTAAATATTTACTCCTTATTATGTCTGGAAATAAAACGTGTTTTTTCAGCTTTTGAAGGTACCCCTGGCCAAATAATTTTTAATGGGTGTTTAGTTTCCAATGTAAGTTTTTGCTTGGTTGACCCATAAGTTTGCGCCCAGCAGTTTCTGTGTTTGTTCTGCTTTATATATATAATATAACCCCCTCCTCTAGAACCTTTGATTTTTTCCCTCTCATAACTGATAGATTCTTCAATGGTTGGAAGGTCTAGCACATGAAAAAAAAAGAAAAAATGGAATCTCTCCGTCAAATAGTGAACTCGATTCCAAAAATTCCATTTAGCTTTTGTTTAACCTGCAATCCATTGGGAATACCATATTTTTTCTTGAAAATAAATAGTACCTTAAAAGTCAGGGCAGGAATTGGGTCAAACTACCCTTTTGGACAAACTTGCAGCCCCTAGGGTCCAGCCCTTTTGTGGTCTATAAGACACCTTCATGAAAGCAAGATGATAAACATCTACCAGTATTACCAAATAAAATGTGATTTTTCAATTTTTCAATTGTGGAAGTCACTCACGAATTCGATTCTTTTAAAAACATCCCAATTGACAACACTGGACTATGAAGCACAGACTAACGAATTCAAAAAAAATAAAAAACATCTAAATTTGTGACACTGACATTCAACGTCTTTTTAGTTATATATATATATATATATATATATATATATATATATATATATATATATATATCCATGTGTTTTTGCTGTTATTGCTTTTATATTTTAATCCATACGGACAAAACTAAAGAGACGGAAATGGTCATGTTGATATTTACTATATTCGGCTTAGCTAAGTCCGGCAAAATCTGAACCACAAAGAGCTGCCCTACATCTGGAACGGCATAAAAACAAGACCAACTCCAGCCTCTAACTTCTACTTGAGTTTGTCTAAAGCAAACAATACTTTGACTGTTATGTCTTCTGTCTTTAGCGAGATAGACGAATAGCTGTAACGGAAATAACCTGTACCGTATTGTTAGCATGACGGTAACAATAAACTTGGAAACGATTGCCTGGTAACTTGTCTACCATAATTACCAAAAAAGTAGGAAAAAAAACTATGAAGCCCATTCCCTACGACCAAAAACCGGAAGTTCAATGAGGCGTCTGCTTCAAAGTTTAAATGACATTATTGTCAGATCACGTGATCCTGAGTGGAAGATAATTTCATATGAGAAGCATCTCATTAAGGAACACCTCTCTGTCAATTTCAAGTAAATCTGACTTATAACAGCTGAGAAAATCGATTTTGAAACCTAAAGTTTAAACGCGATTATTGACAGATCACGAGATTATAAGTGCATGATCTTTATAAGAAAGAAAAATCTAAGGGACACCTTCCTAAGAAGTTTCAGGTAAATTTAACTTGAAACAGCTAGGTGAATCGATTCTAATACATAAAGTTTAATGCAATAATTCCAAGATCACGCGACTCTAAGTGAAGGATCTTTCCACGTAAGAAGCATCTTATTAAGGAACGCTTTTCTAGTTTCAAGTAAATCTGACTTCAAACAGCTGAGAAGCAATATGGGGATCCACCTACAGACGAACTGAGTCTCTTATTGAGAGGCAAGGACGCCTCTAAAATATATGCAGAACTGAACTTGACAAGGAAAAAGATTATGTTGAAAAATGATTATTTATTACGTAAATTTTTTTTTCAAACATTTAGGTGTATAGACGCGTTTGGCTTTGTGAGTTTGTGCACATGTGCACAGTAGTAGTTAAGATTTCAGCCCTTCATTCGAATAAATCATTAAAGATTCTGTATGTGTATTTTTGTAATTGTACTTGGGGAGTAAAATTTCAGCCCTTCATTCGAATAAATCATTAAAGATTTTGTATGTGTATTTTTGTAATTGTACTTGGGGAGTAAAATTTCAGCCCTTCATTCGAATAAATCATTAAAGATTTTGTATGTGTATTTTTGTAATTGTACTTGGGGAGTAAAACTAACGTACCAGTCAAGTGTTTTAATTGTAGTATGTGTCGTGGCCCAATGAAACATACCAATGTTTACGTAAACATCATTCTTGTCCAATCTACCATACAAAACTCTCACTTTAATTGCTACGAGTGAATGGATCACTATTAGGCAGGTATTAGCAACAGCGTTGCCCATAAATGAGTACACCCCTAGAACTTTTCAAAAGAAGTTATTTTTCTTCTGAACCAACTTAGCAGGATTTTAGTATTCCAAGTGAAACATCAGACAATCAAAACAGATGTTATCAGATATTATATTTGATCAAACCATACTGCATCGAAACCCTGTTGTCAAAATAATGAATGTGTTGCCGTCAAATAATGACTTCACCCCAATAGAAAAGAATTTTTGGCAACAGTTTCAATACTACTGGGTTTGGTCATAAATGATAGCTAATAATATGTTTTGATTGTGAAATGTTCCACTATAAATAATACAATCCTGCTATGTTTAGCTTAGAAGAAAATTACCTTCGTATGAAAAAATATAGTGGGGTGTACTCATTAATGGGCGATGCTGCTTGCTATTAGACATTGTTTTGTAGGTTTTGGTGAATGTTAACGCGAGCAATGAGTTGCATACTATTGCAAAGACAAATGTTTGAAAGTGGCTTAATCTGATAAATGACTTTGGATACAGTTCCTTTATTGGATTGGAAATATTACATAGGATGGAGTATTGTTGCAAAGCATTGTGAAACCATACTAAGCTCAATGTAGAGCGTTTATGGCCGATCAAAGATGGTTAGCGTATGTTTTGACCGGAGGATGAAAATTATTTAAACGTGTGATCACTTCCAAATGGATTCCGAAATCCTGAATTCAAGCAATAGTAAGGAACTTATAGTTTTATAGCGTAGTCTGGTTAAATCTGAGCCTCACAGATCCACCCTACATAGTAAAAATCCTTGGTATGCATTAACTTTGACAGTAAACAAGCCTAGCTGTGGCAGGGTCAAACTCCACTCCTACTTTTATTCTAATTGAAAACGATTACTGCAACCTTTGTATTATATATATATATATATATATATATATATATATATATATATATATATATATATATAATAAGGACATGACTGTCAAAATCGAAGATGCAAAACTGGGGAAAGTAGACCACTATATCTACTTAGGGCAACGAATCAAGGATCTACCTAGGATCAAGTGAAGAATCACTCTTGGGTGTAAGCCTTCGGCAGAGCAAGCTCAACCTTCAAAAACGAGTCGATCCTATTAATCTTAAAAAGAAGACTATACAACCAATGCATCCTCTTGATAGTCACTTATGGAGCTGAAACATGGAACCTAACCAAGAGACAGACCAACAAACTGAGAAGCATGCAACGTGCACATGAGGGAATCATGCTCAACTGCACATGGAGAGGTCACAAGACAGCACAGTATATCAGGGAGAGAACAGGAGTCAGAGACATCATAGAATCTATTAGAAAACTTAAATGACAATGGGCAGGCTATGTTACAAGAATGACAGACAACTGATGGACATTACGACTCATAACATGGATCCCCAAGGATCACATGCAAAACTGAGGCCGACAAAATACAAAATGGAGAGATGAACTGGACAAATTTAGAAACTACTGGCTCTGCGATGCCCATAATAGAGAATTGTAGCGAATTCTGGGGAAGGTCTATGTCCAACGATGGACGTCAAAAGACTGATGAAGATGTATATATATATATATATATATATATATATATATATATATATATATAGAGAGAGAGAGAGAGAGAGAGAGAGAGAGAGAGAGAATGAATAAAGAATCGTAACATTAATTTTCGTTGGTATGTAAAAACTTGTCAGGTTAGCTCATTTGGAGACAGCAGCATATCGATAATTTGGTTGTGATTTTAAATCACGGTTGGTTTAACGTGATAGGACAGACAAACAGTGAAGAGGTCGCTCCCTTAAATTACCTGAGAATTATTATAGGGAGAAAGAACCGACTCAACTCCAGGCTCCGACATGGAGTAGAGATTGACAATATATCTTTGATATCATCTATCGGATTGAAATATTCCATCAGCAAAGAAGAAGCTCCTCGACATGATAGAGTAGTTGGCAAATCTTGGGGAGGGCCAACGTCTAATGATGTGCACCGAAAAGATGATGATAATGATGATGATGATGATGATGATGATGTCGAAGAAAGTAAAATGTACTGATACTCAATGGTTCCGATTCTTCAGCAAGGGCGAAAATACAACCAACAAAGAAATCAACTGATGCGTTATTGGATTATCATTGCGTAAACGCCGACTGTTACATTACACCAAAAGAGGCTTCCAATTTTGTGTGAGGAGATTTTGAAGAGCCCAGACGAAAATTTATGAACCACTAATCTAAGGCTCGATTCGCCTTCTATCATGACTTTTTGGAATTTGTTTGATGGACGGCATGGCAGATATGTCCACTGTAGGCCAGTGTAGATTCCAGTACGCTTCAGTTGTCGGTTTACGCGTGTCCTGCTGGTGAATTGTAAGGTGCCACTTTGTGAACTCGTGTTCTGGTGTATTGGGTTTGCTGCCTGTTTCTCTCCGAAGATGACAACGAAACAAGATAAGACAAGAATCAAGCTTGTGGTAAAAGAAAGTAAAATATGCATGTATTTCTTACATCGATCTATCACACACGCACACACATATATACATATATATATATATGTGTGTGTGTGTGTGTGTGTGTGTGTGTGTGTATGTATATATATAAATATGTGTGTATGTGTGTATATATATATATATGTATATATATATATGTGTATATATATATGTGTATATATATATGAGTGTGTATATATATATATATATATATATGTATATATATATGTGTGTATATATATATGTGTATATATATATGAGTGTGTATATATATATATATATATATATATATATATATATATATATATATATATATATATATATATACACACGGTGAGGGCAAAAATATCTGATACATTATCTATAAATTTCAGTCTTTAATATTCCAACTATTTTTCAGACAACCCAATACTTTGAATGAATTTACAAGTGAATTGCAGCAATAGTGTCTTACACACTCTTCAGCAATCGGCAATATGTTCTGATCGTGTAATTATGATAGAAAAAAAACGCCCATTCTCATTTGAATAACGTGCTTTTTCTATTATCCAATCAAATTTAATTGTTTTTTGGGAAACCAACGATTCTAACCAATAATTACTATGTATGTATGAGGACTTCAGAACTACCTCCTTTTTCTCTGGAATATAAGATAACGAACTTTTCTTTTACTTTATCTTCAGTTTAGTTTGGTTTGTTTTCCACGTATTTTAAATCTCATTCTATCCCTGATTAATTTAATAAAAGTTTTATACATTTATAGATTTAAGTAGAAATCGGCTCATAAGAATCCTCAACTGTTACTTTAAAAACGCATGTTTAGGATCATAAACATATATATAAATTGGGAAACCATACACATGTGTGTGTGTGTGTGTGTGTGTGTGTGTGTGTGTGTGTGATATATTTGTGGGGGTTGAGTGAGGGAGAAAAAGAGAGAAAGCGTGGGTGTAAAATCGCTTTATTAAGCATTTCGATATGCTTCGGGGGAATAAACGTAGACGGAGAATATTTAAACCACTTGAGATTCGCCGATGATGTTTACATGACGTCAGAAGCATCGGAAGAATTACACAACATGCTGATCGATATAGATAGGGAGAGTAAAAATGGTAGGCTTTGAGATGGACAGAAGAAAGACAAAAATAATGTTCAACGATGAAGTCCATTAAAGACCACAGGAATTGAGGGCGCAGCACTAGAAGTGGACATTGAATACATCCACCTCGATAGATAACAAGATTATAGAAAGACCATGAAAGCAAAATAGACCGACCAATGAAGGTAGACCGGAAATGAATAGGTATGAATAGAGACATATTGAAGTGTATTTCGCCAATGTACTTAATGCGTTAAGTATACAATGAGGGCATAATACCAGATATGACTCACGGGTGTGAAACATGAAAATTAACAAAACGACCTGACAACCAACCTAGAATTGCACAGAGAGTCATGGAAAGAGCAATGCTAGGAATAACTCTAAGAGATAGAAATAGATCAACGTGGATCATGGGGAATCGAAGGATATCATGCAAATGATTAAGCAACAAAAATGGAGAAGGGCTCCATATATATATATATATATATATATATATATATATATATATATATATATATATATATATATATATACAAAGTACCAATTAAGAATACAATATGATATAATGCAATATCCAATGTGTGATGGGTTTATCTAATAAAGTGCTCGATACATTCAACATTAAACACTAAATTAAGTTAGCTTAAAATATGATGAAAAAAAGGATTGGCGACACAACCGTGTTTATGCTTCTGCCCTGTTTGACTTCTTCGAGCGAATGATTCGATTTATTTTAGATTACTATTTAGGGCATTAGGGCGGGGCAATTTTTCTTGGTGGAGAACCTTCTTATCCTATTCATGCATATTCTCTTCTTTTTGGTGTTGTTTAGTTGTTAGTCACTGATTGTTTTGTTTTACATAGTCGAGATAAATTACTGTCTGGTAGTTATGAATTAACAGGGGATGCTTCAAATACTTTCTTTATCAGTATGTTGTAAAACCATCAGCTCTTTATGGTATGTTTCCTCTCAGGAAGTATTCTATTCTTACTTTCATCTGCTCCCTAGTGTTACGATTCACTTTTGCAGGACCTTACTTAATTGTTTGATTCTTTTATATATTGTAGGTTTGTTCTGTTTCTGTACATCTAAGATTATGAAAAAGTGATGGGTTGTTTTTAAAATGGCTAGGGTATAAGAAAAATGATAATGTTAATGTTGATAGTAATGCTGGTACTACTTTCAATAGTAATAACGAGAGGAATAAGATGGCTATGGCAGTTAATTTTTGTATATCTGTGCATGGAGGTTAAATTATGTCTTTTAATAGAAATTTTGAGCAGTGTGGGCATTTTAACGCTACTTCATTTTTTTTTCTATTTAGTAATACTGGTTTTTATTTTTAAACATCTATTGGCAAAAGATTTCTAATTTCTGATTTAGGAATAAGTATGGGGTTTTAATATTCTGGCATATATGTGTTTGTTTAAATATCTTCCATTTTACAGTGGGTGTGAGGTTGCTATCTTTTAGTTCCTAGTAATGTGCTGACAATATTTTTTTGTATTTTTGTTTGTCAATTATGATATATGGTTGGCTAATCTTAGTTCAAAGGGTATTTTAGATATTCCTATACAGCATTTCACTTCTACTAATCGACGTACACAAAAAACGTCCTAAATAGGGATCTAAAATAAATTGAATCATCTGCCTGAAGAAGCCCAAACACGACAGGGACCTAATCGTATTTGTGTAGCGAATCCTTTATTTCGTCGTATAGATAGTATCCATCTACACCAGGTAGAATATTTAACGAGTAAAAAAAGAGTATTAAAGCCTTCAGACATGTAAAATAGTTTCCTTCTGCTCCCGACAGGGCTAGAGATTTGGGGATCCTGTGGGCTTGATTCCTAGAACCTCCCTCTACAACTCTTCTTGTTTTATATACATATAGCTGGAGTCTCTGTCTATGACAGGTAGAATATTCCAAGTGAAAGAAAAAGTACTAAAATTCTATATAATAAAAATCTTCCTTCTCTTTTCACCCCTTATTTAGGCATAAAAAAGCTCCCTTCACTTCTGATGCCTCAAAGGGGGTAAAAAAAGTTTACCTTCATTTCTGACTCCTTGAAGGTGACAGAAATTATTTTCAATTTCGACCCCTGAAAGGAGGGGAAATTTATCCTTCCACTTCCAGTCCTTCTAAGAGAAGTCTCCCTTTGATATTGAGCCCTTAAGAAAAGAAAAATTCTCCCTTCACTCCCAACATTTTTTGACAGCTTAAATCATGAAAAAGTATCCTTCCACGTTTGACCCCTTGAAAGAGAGTAGAACAGTCTCCAGCATACATATAATAAGACATATATACATAATATATATATATATATATATATATATATATATATATATATATATATATATATATATATATATATATATATATATATATATATAAGACACTCACAACTACCTTCACTCTAAATCAGCCAACACCTGGGGAAAACTTACCATTTTCATAAGGAATTACGCAAATTCACTCCTCAGATAGTGAAACGACAGACACTACTATAACCTACCTCAATATTTCACTAAACAGGGATATTCTATAGAGGATAAAAATGATCAAATAAAAAAAGTCCACTACAATACCCAGAGAGGAAACCCTTACGCTCTCTAACAAAAATAAGCCTGGTCGTAAAACACTTATAGCCATCTTCAACAACACACTGCCACCTTTCTACCATATAATGTATAAGAGATGGGATATACTTACACTCAAAACAGAACTCGATTAAATATCCCTAGAACCATTTATCATCGCTTACTGCAGATCCCCAAACACCAATGACATAATTAGCAATAACACTATGATAAATAATAAAGTCTCACGTAACAACATCCCTAAAACCATTAAATTCATCCAACCCTGCAACAAAAGAAATAGTCTATGCTGCAACCACCTTAAGTGCACCAACGCCTTAACTCGCTGTACCACTAATAAGACTCCCTACACATACCATAATTCAAACTGTTGAACCAAAAATATAAACTTCTTCGAGTGTTATAGATGCAAATTACAATACATAAGCAAGCCTGAGTGGCAATAGCTATAGGCACAGAATCAAATCACCCAATCATCCAAACTTACTCCCAGTAGAACTACATTTCTGCACCCCCGACATAATTTTGTCACAGTCGCTAGATTTACAATCATTGAAAAAATAGAAAAGAATACACCTACAGGCACGACAAAAATTCAAGAACTACAAAAAGATGTGTGGATTAACAAACTTAAAATTCTCTCCCCCAAAAGATTTGATACTAAGCTTAATAACCCTAACTACACCGATTTCTAACATCATAATCTTCCTGCTAATAACAGCTCCACATCCACACCCTAGCCCTTTCATGTATATCCAATATTGGGAACTTCACACAGTCACACAGAACCTCCCTATAAAAACCTTTGAATGGTATTTTATTACTACAAATCAAAGCCATCAGACTTTTCAGAACATCCACAATGACCATTAAGGATACAGAACACAGAGTTGCTTAAAGATATTCGATCATACACAACAAGGACCTCATAATCCTACCTACTGGGCTATCCCTAACCTACCAAGCACCGACATGGTCTAATAGTGAACTACAACCCAACTCCTTAGTATCCATGACAACCTAGGGCCCCTTTAAGATCTGATACTGCTGCTACAAGGATATCCAAGAACGTACCAACACTTCGCCTAAGACAGAACGCACTCCTAACATCATCATGACCCAAAAGAAACCCTCCATCCTAACTCCCAAAGCCAAACATCAGATGCTAAATTTATTTTCTACGGAAACTTTTCAACCACTGAAAGGTACGCACATGCTACTGAAGATGGGACCCACCTAAACATTTATAGTATACTAATTAATTCATTTATTGATCAATTGATTAATAGACAAAGGCTCCATATACTTTTACTCCTAATTCTGTCTCATTCCCTATTGTTCATATATATATATATATATATATATATACATATATGTATATATATATATATATATATATATATATATATATATATATATGTATGAGGGGAGAGATTAAAAGAGAAAAGAATCTATCGTCACTTGTGACTTCATTTTAGATCCCTTAAGGGGGTGGTTTCCCTTCACTTTACACCTATTAGAATATTGATGCATGAACATATAAAATAAGGAATTATGTATATGAACGAAAAGTAAGTTCTTACTCCGGTATTATAGTTACATTGTAAAAAAAAACCCTCTGTAAAACCTTCCAAAATGTGTTTTCCTCTAAAATTTTATTTTAAAGTAGGCGTGCTTAATAAGGTTGTGTTGCACCCATGTTACTTTATATAGCGTGACAGACAAACACAGAAAGGTCACCTCTCATTCATATATATATATATATATATATATATATGTATGTGTGTGTGTGTGTGTGTGTGTGTGTGCGTGCGTGTGCGTGTGTCTGTGTGTGTTTTCTGCATCGCTGCACGGGCTTTTGAAAAAGTTGGTTGAATCAACGAAATAATGTTTTTCTTTTACGCATTTCCGCATTCCGATTGTCAAATTACCAGTAAGTATATATTTCTTGTTTCCTTTGGATCAGAATTCGAAAGGAAACAACAGACCTTGTCCTTGTGAATAATACTTTTTTATATATTAATAGCTGTATTTACTGTGTTAAATATTGAGCACTGTGATTAATCATCTACAACGGATAAAATCTGTTTTCATTTGTTTTCTATTCGTTACAAATTGAGACGATGGATGCATCATATATATATATATATATATATATATATATATATATATATATATGTTTGTGTGTGTGTGTGCGTGTGTGTGTGTGTATGTATGTATATATATATATATATATATATAAATATATATATATATATATATATATATATATATATATATATATATAAGTATGTATGTGTGTTTGCATGTTTGTGTGTGTGTATACATTCGTACTAAAAAGCATGTTAAAATGTTGAGCTATGAATAGGAGTTAGCATGTATACATATATATAAACACACACACGTATATGTTTATCTGTGTAAGTGTGTGTGCGTGCAAGTTTATACATATATTAATGCACATATGCACACACACACATATATGTATATATGATATATACAGAAATTTTTGTGTGTATGCGTGTGTTTATATATATATACATATACGTATGCATATATATATATATATATATATATATATATATTGCAAGAAATAGCAAACTCATCGATTGCAACTTCATAGAGGCTTTGTGCGAGACCAAGTTATGCTATATATATATATATATGTGTGTGTGTGTTTGTGTTTTGTCTACAAGCCTCGTCTACTGCAGGGTCAAACTCCACTTCTATTTCCACTGAAGATGGTTTCTGAAGTTTGTGTATTGTATATGCAATAGATGAAAAAATTATACAAACATATTTCTCCGTATATAGGTATTTATTTACTGGAGTGAAATGAGCCCTTTCGTGTCTGCAAGATAGATTTTGTAGATACATAGGATTAGTCAGCTTGGCTGAGTCGGTAAAATAGTTGGCTGCCACTCACTTAGTTGCATTTCATGATTTCATTTAGTCGGTAAGACACACGACTACTAATCTGGCGTTCATGATCTCAAATCACGGTTGGGGAGCGTTCCTTTTTACTGTCCTAAATATAGTGAGGATTGTTCCTGGCGTTCTCATTGCAGTAGTGAAACAAAGTCAACTCTGGGTTTTTAATGAAGCGAGAGAGAGATGAAGAGGGAGAGAGAGAGTGAGAGAGAGAGAGAGAGAGATCAGCGTAGTCAGTGCCTGTCTGTTAAAATGTGTGAGAATTTGTGCGTGAGTGTGCATTCGCCTCAATCCACTGAGTTTGCGTCTTTGAACGAAAAAACACGTGCATTTACATTCACATGTTCATTTTACGGAGCTATGCCCTTCATATATACAGGTATACCTCGATTAGTGCGGTTAATTCGTCCAAAAAGTTTCCGAACAGTTCAAAAGCGCACTGCTCAAGGTTTTATCATGATTTAGTGTTGGGTCTTTTCTTTCAGCTTATATTCAGTTGCTTTATCCTACACATCAATACCATAACTGTACTAATCGAAACCTGCTCTATTCAAATCTGCCCAATTTAAGGTATTACTGTATATAAGTCTGAATATTTGTGTGTGTGTGTGTGTGTGTGTCTGTGTGTCTGTGTGTGTCTGTGTGTAAACAATTTATTCATTTATCAAATAAAAATGCCTCTATGGACACCTCAATATACAATTTACATTTAAGATACATACTCAAAGTAAAATTACAAATTACTCCAAGTGATAAAAATGTATAAAACATAATGAAATAACGCGTTTATCAATACGAGGGAACATTTAGCGGGCACATCTTATTCATTTTTCCCGAAATTCTCCCATATATTGCAGCTGATAACAACAAAAATTGTCCCATTCATTTATTTTCTATTCCAGATGATCTAAATCCATCTTATTTAGTAGTTATTTTAAAATACAAGGGGAAAAAAGAAAAGAAGAACCACAGGTTCAACGATGCGTTCGCGATCCGTGGTAGTAGTAGCAGGAGGAGGGGGAGGAGGAAGTAAAGCAAGTTGTCTTTTCTCATACTTCCAAAATATTGCAATATAGAAATATTCTGCAAGTCGTAAATGGCAATCTTTGGCGTTTTGGGGCCATTTGGTTGGCTTTTATTCGAACCTTGGATATTTCATAATGATGTCAATAGCAGCTGGTAAAAGAAAATTTATCAGTATAAATGTTACACCTTTTAATGAAGTCTCACATTTTAATGACATATCTTTTAATGATATCACACCTCCTTTTCCCTTCCTTTCTTCCTATTTCTGTTGTTTGAAACAACTGGGACCGACCAAAAAGCGTCTTATGGAGATGTGTTAACTATTCTAAAAAGTGAGAAAAAGGACCACTGCGTAGGTGTAGTTTGAGTGGATTTAGTACCGGAAACTTGCGTTGTAACGGCACAATTTGATTACACACGCGTTATAACGGCACGTTTATTTTTTATATCCCTGCTGAACTATTGTATACAGGTCCGTTTATTTTTGGGGGGCTGACCGGTAACTCGTACATGAGGCATTCGAAAGTGTAAGAGTGATTAAAAAAGTCATTTTTGTTTCTGTTTTTTAGTTTCCCATTACACTTCGCATAGAATCCACTCGTTATAACGGCAAATTCGTTTTAACACTATTCTTAAATCACCGATGATAGTGATCAAGAAATAGAGAAAGACTCGTGTTACTACTAAAAATGAAGTCAACATTTTAACTGAAGAAATAAGGTGTTATTTTTATGAATTTGACTAGTTGTAAAAACAAGTCGAATAAGCTTAATTTGTAGTTGTTTTTACACAACTTTCAATTCGTGCCATCGCATGTTCATCCAATAATAATAATAATAATGATGATTATAAAATACTACAGTAATAATAAAGATTGTTGAAATAGGGTGTCTATATGTGTTTAAACAGCGTTCTTGTGAATCAAATCGCCTGCTCTTGTGTGTATAATTGTGTGCCTGTAGTGGTTATTCTTATGAGTTCGAGATCACCGTATTGGGGGTGAGTGGTACGTAACCGTTTTTATGTTTGTTAAGAAATAATGACAGATAGATTGGATCATATCGGTTTATTCATCAGAGCCTGTACTTTGTCAGTGTAGACGTTCAATTGAGGATCCCCACGCTATCTAAATAAATATGTGTGACAGTGTGTTCGAGTGTGTGTGTGTGTGTGTCTCTAGTGCCAAAATAAAATAAAATTAATAAACAGACGGTTCACCAATGCAGCGCGTTTAATCGCGCGTGCGTGTCCCAATATATATATATATATATATATATATATATATATATATATATATATATATATATATATGTATGTATATGTATATATATATATATATATATATATATATATATATATATATATATATATATATATATATATGTATACGTATATGTGAGCGTGTGTGCAAAAACTTGTGCCCACGTGCCGACCATTTTGGAGGTGTTTACCTACGTATTTTCGATAACAACGCCAGTCCTACACTGTTTCTTTGTCAGGTTCACGCCTCCGCCATAAGCTTTGCACATGTACCTATATAAAGATAAGGCCGCCTGTGTCGTCTGCTGAAATTTATCCTTCGTCGGACGCAGCGGGAAACAAGTCGCCTGGTGTTGGAAACACACAGGCAAACCCACAAACACGCATTTCTCTGCTTGCGCGTTCAGACACGCAAGATTAGCATCGATATTTCAGTTCCAGTCCGCTTAAAAAAAATTGATTGACTCTTTGCCGTCCAAGATCGGAAGATGCTGAGAAACAAACGTCTACTCCTGATTCTTTTCCAAGTTTTCGCAGGTATTTAAATTCATTATTATATTTGTACTTCAACTTAAGTAAAATACGAGAAGCAATGGAGAGCAACAAAAAGAAGCGAAGCAAATTTATTATTTATTGCCAGTAAATATTGCTCTAATCAACTCAAGCCGTCCCCCTAATCCTCATCTTAACCCTGAATTATTTAATTAATAGCCTCGAGCTTATGTATAACAAGCCAGGTTGCAATAGGGTCAAACTCCATTACTTCTAGCCTTCAGAGGATGGGTACAGCAATTTATTATTTTATATAAAAAAATAAATTCGTAGATATGTAAGACTTGTCCATGTGGCTCAGTTGGTAGGAGCGCTGCCAAGTATTAAATTGGTCGTGATTTCAAATGTAATTCATCGTTTTGGTTTAACATGACTAGATGGACAGTGAAGAGGTTACTCCCCTGAATTAAGTGAGGGTTGTTCTTGTTCTTATTACCGGGAGGGGGTATAAATTTGGACTGGACTTTGGCAAAACTTTTTGAAAATTACTTTCTCTTTACTTCTCGTTACTTATATATATGAAGTATTATAAGTATTATTTGGTAGTATACATGAAAATCATTTCCTTGGATTTTTTCATTTGATACATTTCTGGTCGCTTTTGTTGGAATTATTTTCATATTTATGTGTTACCACTCACTTTGTAATACTTATCTTGTGCCATACTTGTTTTATGAGAAATTAATGCGCGAATATTGTAAATGATTTCCAGATATTTTGAGCTGTATATATATATATATACATATATATATATATATATATATATATATATATATATATATATATATATATATATATATAGATAGATAGATATAGATATAGATATAGATATATATATATATATGTGTGTGTATATGTATGTGTATATGTATGTATGTACATAGATAAATAGATAGATAGATAGATAGATAAAAGTATACTTGTATATAGGCTTTTCACACTCACACGCACATACACGATACATATATATATATATATATATATATATATATATATATATATATATATATACATATATATATATATATATATATATATATATATTCTATTGATATATCTTTATATTTAGTCTGTATATATGCATAAGTGCGCGCGTGTGTATACACAATCGCACACACAAAAGGATGACCCTCCTCACACATATGTATATTTCATTTGTCTCTATGAATAATATAGTCAATCTATTCGTATATGACGCATAAACACACACCTATACTCACACACACACATACATACATGTATATCTATATCAAGAAATGGATATATTTGGTCGGACAGAATGACTTTTAAATTGCATTATATTACAAAGAAACTTATTTGAGATGTTCTCCCGTCTTTGCACGGATAATATATCACTCGCCTTTGACAGCACAGGTTCTATTTACGCTTTCTAGGGTGAGTGATGTATTTGCCATGTAACAACAGGAGATCATCTCAAATAAGTTTATATATGATATAACGCAATCTATAATTCATACATATGAGTGTGTGTGTGTGTGTGTGTGTGTGTGTGTTTGTGTGTGTTTGTGTGTACGCGCGCGTGTGTGTGTGTTCACAAGGAGGGATCCATAAGTCTTTGTAAACATGTCTAATGCCTGATCTATGTAATTAATATTCACATAATTAGGTGTATTGAAAAGGAAGGAGATTATGTTGAAAATAAATATTTATTGTGTTAAAATAAATGCTTTTTCCATCCTTAGACTCATTGATGTATCAACGCATGTATATATAAAGTACATACATACGTATGCTCAATCGTGCACACACACACACATACACACATTCATTGTACGTATTCCATAACTATATATGGATCAATATGTGTATATATGCATATATGAATCACATGCACGTATGTTTTATTCTTACATATATATATGTATACGAAAAATTCCACACATACATCCATGCACGCGTATATATATATATATATATATATATATATATATATATATATATATATATATATATATATATATATATATATATATATATATATATATATATCATCCTGATATATAATTATCTACACATAAATTCCACATTCTCCTGTGAACATACATATGCTCTAACACACACACACACACACACACACACATATCTGTATATGTGTATGTTCTTATCAGTGTTTATCCACTAACAAGTGATCTTACTTGCTTTAAAAATCTGCATCCAAAATTCTGCTTCTTTTATTCTGGGATCGACCATCAACCTCCGTTGCAACTATTTCAGCCTTGGCCACTTACTGTTCTGTAATGAAATAATCAGCAATACATTTTTTGTCGTAACAGACCATAATTTTCAATTCATTTCGGTAGTAATATGGTTTGCAATTCGTTCCATAATGAAATAATTTACAACACGTTTCTGTAGTCAAATATTTTGCAAAGCATTTTCATCGTAGAATAGTTTGCAGTGAATTTCTATAATAAAACAATTCCCAATGCATACCTATCATAAAATAATTTGCGATGAATTCCTACAAAAAATCATTTACGATGCATCTTTGTAGTTAGATATTTTCTGTATATTTCTATAGTAAAATCATTTGCATTGCATTTTTACAGCAAAATGATTTGTTATTATTGTTACCTCCTTTTCGGATACCAGTGTCAGTCCTAGCTGGATCTAATTTGTCGGTTCTCTTGCACATTAACATTAACAAACTGGTGCCAATTATTTTGTTTTAACGATGTCTTTGGTGGAATCGTCAACAAAAATATCCTCGAATTTCTAAATAACCATTTCTTAGTTAACCAACCAACAAATGGAATGTTTTCTTGTTTGGCAACCAGAGGAGTTTATTTCAAGAGAATATACAAATTTTAAAAAACATGAAAAATTCAAGATGCAATTAAATATCTAATTAATCACCGCTACCCTCAACAGACCGGCTTTATCACTATTGCATAATTATCTCCCCGGCATCAGAATGTCTTCTGACATTTATATGTATCAATCTTACAAAGTATCAATCAAGACTTGGCCCAGCCCTTGCTGTTCATAGACGAAGTTTGAAATTTTGCACACACACACACACACACACACACACACACACACACATACACGCATACACTCACACACACACACATACACACAGACTTCACTCGATGATTAAGGAAAATATGTTCGTTTTTTTCATGAAAATTACAACTTATTGACTGTTCAATACAGCATACGAGGGTGGTGGTGATCCATAATTTCCCTTAGAATGCTAGTTAATCTTATGTTTAATAATCTACCTCAGTGAACGAAATTGAAATTTTGTCAAAGGTCGAGCAATAGGGTAAGAAAGAGGTGGGAAAATGTTGGGGTGGATTTAAGAATTTCTGCTTGTTCGAGAATAATCTTTCCATTTTTTCCTATCATTTTCATACATGCACCCATCAGCTTCTACACAGTGTATCTAAAAGTTCTCAATTAATTTCTATGATATTTTGTGAAAGATAGAACAGATTAAAATTTGGAGCGAAACCATACACAATTATTTCCCCAGTATCGGAGTAATATGTCAAATATCACAAAATACTGCAAATTTCTTTAAACTGCTACATATATCCGAAAGTTATCAATGAATTTCAATGATATATTATTGAGGGGGTGAACAGACCACAGAAGAACTGATTAAATTTTGAAGCAGATTCATGCAAAATTTCCTCCCTTACGTCATTATTCTATGTCCAAATCACATGATATCGTCAAGATGTGGAAGGGTTGACAATGTTGCGAGAAAAGGGTGGTAAAATTTGGGGGCGGATCCAGGAAGTTTTTCTGCTTGGCAGATATTTGTCTGGTTTTTTTTTCTTGTTTTTTTTTTTTTACATTCATGTATACACTCATAAGGGTCCACACGATATCTCCAAAGATATCAATAAATTCCAATAACATTTTGTGAAAGGATGGACAATATGCTCGGAGAGAATTAATCAAATTTTGGATCGGATGCATCGAAAATTATATCCCCTACGTCGTAGTTATATGCCCAAACCACACAATATCGCCGTAATTCAAGTTGGTCCACACGTTATGTTCACAAACTTTCAATGAATTCCAATATTATTTTGAGGAAAGGTGGACAATAGGCTACAGGATAAGTGATTAAAATATGGGGCGGATCCATGCAGATTTACTTCCCCTGACAATATGTTGGCTGGAGTGTGTGTTCTCTGAGTGCTTTCTAGCTATAATCAAATCCATTTTTATTTCTTCATTAACTAATTTGTTGAACGACCGTAGCCATCAAGGGTGGCCAAGAGTGCTATCCTTTTTTTTTTCATATCCGCAATGCGTTTACATAGTAAAATATTTTGCAAGCATTTTTATCGTAGAATAGTTTGTGCATTTGATTATGCTCGTGTTTTTGTGCGCTCCTGGCTGTACCGTTTTGTCTACTTGTTATCAGTATTCCATTAGATACCTTTTGAAATGGGTGTTTTTGTATTTTCAAAAAGCTTTTTGGCCTTTTCGTGGCCTTATTTTGACTGGTTTATTAATAACGTCAAGATTCTCGCAGTAACAATAACTTCACATATTTCAGGCTAAATTTGGAAAAGCCACTCTTGAACGAGCTTAAAGACTAAGGCTAAAAAGTTAAACCCTGATTTTAAAAAAAAACTCAAATGGCAATGGGCAGGCCACGATGCAAGAATGAAAGACAACTGATGGACATGATGTCTCACAACAAGGATCCCTAGAGATCACATGAGGAACTGAGGCCGAGAGAACTCAAGATGGAGGGATAAACTGGACAGATTCAAGAAATACTGGCTCTGCAACGCCCATGATAGAGAACTGTGGCGAATACGGGGAAGGTCTATGTCCAACGACGAACGTTAAAAAAATGATGATGATGATGATGAGGATGATGATGATGATATTAGAATCTGTTTTTTTTTCCGGTTTTTGAGTTTGTCTGTCTGTCAGGTTGGCTATCTATCTACTTATCAATGTATCAAGCGTGTAGCTCGTATCACAGTTGACAATTTAGATGTATTTTTCAAATTTTTCGATTCCGGATGTCACTCTCAATTTCGAAAAATGAAAAAAAAAATCTCAATTAGCATCATTGGACTTTAAAATATGACAAAAATTGAAAAAACATCTAAACATTGTCAATACTGGATCCATGAATTCGAAAGAAAAAAACCCCAACTTGACAGCCCTGAGTCGCACCAATGGAGCAAGACGGCTGGAAATTCAACCATTTACTCATTGAAATGTCAAGAGTAAAATTCTTCATTGCTTTTTTGATAATCCACATCCCTGGGATTTTTATTTGGGTTTCTAATTTACTCTTTTGCCCAACCCCCACCCAGGGAAAAGAGCACCCCGACTGGAAAGAGTGGCAGTGGGCGCCCATGGGTAAATTGTTCTCCTTCCAGTATCTGTCACACCAGTTAGTTCAAATTTTGTACAAGGCTACTTCTTTATTCCTGGTTTATCTGCTTGTTCGATGGTCGTGTAAAAACAGCCTGGACATAGCGAAAAGGGCCAAAGAACATAGCCCGAGATATAAACAAACTTGACATGAATAATAATCAGCCGGGTCAAATTCTGTTCTTCTTCCATTCCAAATATATATCAGCAGCAGCAGCAGCATTTTGGCATTTGTCACTGGACATAGACCTTCCCAAGATTCGCTGGACCTCTCTTTCTTTTTTAGCAGAGCTTATCCCTCCTGAATTTGTCTAGTTCGTCACGCCATCCCATATTTCACCGGCTGTGTTTTCATGTATGATCTCTGGGGATCCATGTTCTGAGTCGGGATGTCCAGCGGATGACATTCCTGCAACATGACCAGCCAATTGCCATTAGGTTTACTAATGGTTTCTTTATCTGTGATTCCAGTTTTTTTCTCTGATGTACTGTGCTGTTTAAATTGCCATTAATGTTTCTACAATTATATATATATATATATATATATATATATATATATATATATATATACATACATACATACATACATACATATATATATATATATATATATATATATATATATATATATATACATATATATATATATATATATATATATATATATATATATATATATATATATATATAATAAATCTGTTTAAATGTTAGGGGAATTAAGTAACGAAAAGAAACCTGCGTTAGTAAGCCCGGTTTCCAAAAAATCAAATGAGTAATATGAAAAAACACATTCACGTATGATACATTATTCTAATACCCTATGAAAAATAACAAACTACGAGTATGACATAAGCTATACATCAAAATCATAGCTGATACAGAGGTGGCGTTTGATCAACACTTCTGAGGTGCCATACTAATATAACTGTTTTGCTTTTAAAATGCTCGAAACTGTTACCTGGTAAACATCTGGTTATCCCAACGAGAGAGAAGTCGCACAGGGTGCTATAATAACGAAATATATAGAAAACATTAAGAAAAAAACACTGAAGAAAATTACATTAACAGATGTTAGGATATAGGTGACTGAAGTGACAAAAATATTTTTTCATGTGTTTAATGTTTAAAGTTATATCTATATCTACATATATATATATATATATATATATATATATATATATATATATATATATATATATATATGAGATTTGTCATTTTGGCTCATTTGGTAAGAAGGCTGCTTAGCAATAGCCTGGTTGTAATTTCAAATCAATTCGGTGAGGATTGCTCTTGTTCTTGTTCAAGGGGGAAAGTCGCCTCCAACTTACAGTAGTTTTTGACTCTTGTAAATTCATTTTTTTTTTTTTTGTTTCAGCGCTCATTCTGTATGTTGTACTTTGAAAATGGTGGGGGATTGTCAGAGGTCAGAAATTAATGCAACGTTAACTTCCAGTTATCATCATGTGAATATCATTATTTGCATTCTGACTTATTTCAACATAGAAATGCATAATAAATCAGGGAAATGGATTGTCATTGAATATAGATGCAAGCGTGAAGGACAGAGGAAGGTTATTATATATATATATATATATATATATATAATCAGCAGTGATTTACTTTGGAAATGCATTGAAAATTATTTTGTTATAGAAATCCATTGCATCCTAGGAAGCGCTCAGGGAGAGCATGCCTTTGACAACGCCTTTGTCAGGGGAAGTAATTGTACATGGATCAACCCCCAAACTCAGTCACTTCTTCCGCAGCCTATTGTCTACCCTTCCACAAAATTTCATTGAAATATTTGATCAGATCGTCGAATATCAGGTTGTACTAAGCTGATTAACATTAGTTATCACCATAATGAAATAATAGCAAAAGTACTATGTAAAAGGTACTCTGTTTGAATTATCATTAAATATCAGTTGTCCCCTGTTGTATCATGTTGGCTTTTTATGAAACTTCTTCACAGTTCTCCTCTTCCTTCTGCTACAACTATTATCCTAGCTAGTAATGTTAAATATCAATTATCTCAGCCGTATCAAGTTGAATTTATATAAAACAAGGTCCAGACCTTTGGATGAACCATCTTCATCTTCCTCTTCCTCCTCTTTTTCCTCCTGCTACTACTACCAGATTGAACTTATGGTTCTTGTTATCTCGTCAGTCGACTTGAAATTCGAAAGTCTATACAGACCGTTGGCACAATGCCATTCTTTGGCAATTCAAAATCGCTCCATCTCTCGGCTTCATTCTTAATGGCAGATAATTCTTTACCCTTGACTCATGGTCGTCTTCATACAATTAAAATGGTTCTTTGGGGCTGTGGAGGTAGTCCCCTAAATCTTCTATATTAAACATACATAAAGATGCTATTGATGGATTTAAATTGTTGCTTACCATTTATTAATTAACAACTTGGGACCGGAATGTTTTTGTGTGGTGTCATATCAGTGAAATTTGCAAATCTGTCCCTTGGTTACGTTCCATGTTCCAGCCCCATAAGTGGCTATTGGGAGAAGGCATTGGTTCCCTCAAATTGAGAACCATGCAATGTTTATATGAAATGATACGCTCAATCTTACATGGAGAGTTCACCAAGACAGCATAATACACCCGGAAGATAGGAGTCAGAGACATCATAGAATCCATTAAAAAAAACTCAAATGGCAATGGACTGGCCATGTCACAAGAATGGCAGACAACTGATGGACATCAAGACTCACAATATGAATCCCCAGAGATCACATGCGCAACTGAGGCAGGCAGAGTACTAGATAGAGAGGCGAGCTAGACAAATTCAGAAAATACTGGTGACGCCCACGATAGAGAAGTATGGCGAATCCTTGGGAGGGTCTATGCCCAACGACGGACCTTCGTCAGCTACTTACGGAAAATTATTACTTCCATTACTTTCATCACAACGTCTTGAATCACATTCGAGTTTACTGCCAGTGCAAGAAGACAGAGAACAAAGAATTTTCCTAAAATATACCTGTCCGTCGCCCAAGGACAACCATTGCTTACACTGTCTTCATCACTATCTAGGAATTGTCTCGAAGCATTACCAAGTTAACTGCTAGAATAAGAAAACCAAGAACTTGCAGAAATATCGCCAAGTTCCTCAGAAGTGTATGCACAATGTTTCTATACGAACACCGCCATTTTTTAATGCCATAATGATGTTCACTAGATTCTATAAAAAAATTGTATATATATATATTACCATTGCTTACACTGTCTTCATCACTATCTAGAAATTGTCTCGAAGCATTACCAAATTCACTGCCAGGATAAGAAAAACCAAGAACTTGCAGAAATATCGCCAAGTTCCTCAGAAGTGTATACACAATGTTTCTATACGAACACCGCCATTTTTGAATGCCATAATGATGTTCACTAGATTCTATAAAAAAAATTGTAGAACTAGAATTACTTACTAAGGTGGGGAAAGTAGATTCCACTATTTTCAGTGCAACATGAGTAGTCCCAGGATCAGTCAATGTGTCAAGTCATATTGACGAAAAAGCTTATTGGCCACTCCAGGAAAATCTTTGCTTTTGCAGCCTACATTGATATTGACGAATTATTTTGAATCATTATCCGCCAGAGCAGAGAGGAAGACAGTTCTCACGAGAATACTCGTTATTCACTCTTGAGTCTTTATTCCAGAGAGCCATCCACCCTCAACTAAATATCCTCATGTTTTAATCATATTCATCTGAATTCTCCTTTGTGTATGATTTCATACATAATACATTCTAATTTATATTGTATCATGCGTTTCTGTCATCATTATCAGCGGCAGCGGCTTTTTAAGGTCCCTCGTTAAGCATAGACATTCTACAAGATTTGCCAGACCACGCGATCGTGGCCATCGTGGAGCCAGTACTTTATGTCCAGCTGTTGACTAATGTTCTGGCAACATGACCAGCCGATTGAATTCTGAGTTTCCTTATGTTTTCTTCTTGAAACAGTGTCGGTGTTAGAAGACATTGAACAAGGATATTTCTCATGATATATCTAGTCGGACGTTCCATGGCAATCGTTGCTTTCACTGCCTTCATCATTTTTCATGAATTGTCTTGAATCACAATTCAATTCATTGTCAGAGTAAGAAGAGCTAAGATAAAGAAAGTTCATCTGAAATTTCCTGTCAGCCCCTCCCAAGTGTTTCATATAATAAGAAATATCTTTTTTCTTAACCGCGAAGATATTACACGGTATTCTGAAAATATTTCGCAGATAAATTTATGATGAGAAAAAAAATGCAAATTTTTTTATAAAAAAAGATTTTAAAAAATGATGACTGCTCGTGCTTGATATTTTTTTTGCGACATAATTTGCTTTTGTATACGAAAACTGCTCTCAAAATTACTTGGTATTTTTTAGAAAGCGAAAATAACACTCAGTAATATCGCAATATCAGTTGGCTTAGCGGGAATATTCAATCAAGAAATCCATATGTCATGCTAGAATATCATAAAGTAATAATACGACCACGTTTGGAACATTGTGTACAGGCTTGGAACCCACGCGCTACACATGGTAATTGGAATTTTGATTTTGAAATCGGAGTCTTTACAAAGAAAATTTACTAGAATGAGGCGTGGCCTAAGAGATCAAAGTTACAAGAATAGATCGGAAAGGTGAGGCATATCAACTTTGTTTGAGAGGAGGGCAAGAGGAGACAATCAAAACTTTCAAAATATTTAATATTTTATAAATTATGGAAGTCTAATGTTTAATAGGTCTGATAGAATGGGACATTTACTAGCTCCATTGCAAAAACCAACTCCCCTAAAAAAAATTGATTTTTATCCAATACCTAAGCATAGGTTTCTTCAGTTTTCAAAGTTTTTTTTCCGCGGATATATTTGACTTTTTATGAAATAATATGTATGCACCCACACCCCCATACACACACACAAACACACACACACACTCATATATATATATATATATATATATATATATATATATATATATATATATATATAGTTAATTCATTTATCGGAAAGGGTGAATAGTTTAAAACGGTGCGTAGAAAGTGTTTGTTTTTTTTTGTTTTTTAGCAAGATGGAAGAGAAAAAGCGAAAAAGTGACATAAAGTGAATTTTCTTAAAACAGCTATACCTGTTTACGTAAATACGCAAGTATAATAGACCCTCGTTATCACAGACCCTCGGGGATTCGAGAGTGCCGTTATCACGAATTTACCGATGTAACGCGTGGATTTTATTCAAAGAGTATTAATAATGAAAGACCAAAAAGTAAGGACTAGATAACTTTACAGTCACATACAATTAAAATAAATGAACCAAAAAGTTATCATTCTAACCATATATGTGTTGGTATATGAACGTATCGGTAAAGTCTCAGAAAATACTTTAATAGTATATCTCAAGGGTTTACTAATTTTAGACTTTGAAATAATGCACCGACATTTTTGTGTGCTATTCTCTGAAGCAAACTAATGTCTGACAATAGTCTTCCGAGAATATTACAAGACTGGCTGATGCTGGGTCAAACACAATTCTAACTTCTATTCCGACCGAAGACGATTACTGCAACTTTCGTTTTGCATGTATGTTGAATGAAAAAATTATAAATATATATATATTGGTGGAAATGTATTCTTTGTAAAAAAAAAAGCCTGTGAGTATCTGAATAATAAGGTTTCGCCAATATCTAAGAATAGTCAATCTAGTTCAGACACTAAGACGAAGCAGTTGTCGTGACTTCAAATCACAGTAAGGGAATATGGGTTTAACCTATCGGTTTACACCTCTCATTTTGGTGAGAATTGTTCTTGTTGTTCTTGTTATATTAGGAATGACTTTGTACTAGAGTTTGGTAAAAAAAAAACACAGACTTGGTACTGGAGTTCGGCAAAAGCGAACATGCCGTTAGAACTAATGCCGTTACAAAGATAATGTACTTCCGCTTTTACTGATGAGTTTTCGAGAGTTTATAAGAAAAACCAACACTCCTCTTCCAATTGAATGCCTACAAGCTACTTGAGATTATAAACACATTCGGTTTCGTGAATGACTCTCATTGAAAATGTTTGCTGTCATCTGATCAATATTATACATTTTTATATGGATTTCATCTTTTCAAAGGATTCAGCACTTCAGTGTACAATGAGCTCTCTGAAGCTTTTGTGTATTATTTGCCTGTTTGCCGTCATTTCAAATTAAACTCTCGAAAGCTGAAAGAGTTTGCTTCGTTTATATCTACCGAAAAAATAAAAAATCCATTAAAAAAAAAACAACACTTGCTGAAACAAACATAAGTCCCTTAATAACTGACACCGTAGAAAATCAAAGCATTTATCTAAAAAGACCAAAAAAAAGAAATTTTTCAAGAATCGTTTGTTGATAAGCATAGTATCCGTGAAAAATGACAGGTTTATTTACGTATGGATCGACATCTCTGCTTAGGGTCCAATGTCGGTCCCTAGTACCTCTGCTTACGATCAGAGCGTAGCTATCAGTTGTCGGACTAGGATAATTGTGTAGTATCTCTTCATCCATCGTTTTTTTTTTTTAGGCAGGACGCAGCGTAAACAAGAGGAGTTTAGTTTGACCCCGAGATAGCACCTACCATTGCACTATAAGGGAAAGGTCAGGAATAGACCTGACGCCTTCGTGTCTTTATATTCTGTTGCTTCTTATTACAAGTAGTAACCTCTGGCGAGATTTAAATTCACACCTAATATCTAAGCACGTTCAACATGAAGGTTGCATTCACAGATTTGGCCACAGGGGCCTAATAGATAAACATAGCTAAATCTATGTTTTTTGTACTGGGATAAAAGGAGAAATAGCAATAAGATGAGAGAAAAAAAAACAATTAAAAAAATATACTTACTTGATACCATTAAATTTTCAGGGTTAACTTAAAACCTGGCATATACAGTATTTTTGTAACCGACGAAAAAAGTCACCGGGAACTATAATTCGCTATGGGTGTCTGCTGTCGTCGTCATCGTCATCGTTATGTTATTCACTTTTTTCCTAAATTCGATGACTTCGTTATTTCTAATCATGTTTCCATGAAATTTTGTACGTAGACTTCTAAAGAGATTCTGCCTGGGGATCGATGAATTATTGTCGATCTCATTGTTTGCTGAGATTTTATAAGCATAAAAATTGGGTATCTATGTTTAAGTTTTCGAGTTGACGGTCCTAATAAACAAATGACTGCCTCTCTCTTTCACTCTTTATTATTCAGCCGGGGACCTTTATACTTTCAAGAGTTTTTTTTTTTTAATCCTATAGCTTTTGAAGTTATTGGACAGTTAAATATGATAGCCAAGCAATCAATCGTAGAAATTGTTACCTTCATCATAGGATTTTTTTAAATACAAAATGCTCGCCATCATTCTATCCACTAGGCCTTATTGTTTTCAAGTTTATATATTCAATGGCCCTTGGTGGCCAACCCCATTCCAGGGGTCGGTGTTGGAGCGTAGGTAAAAGAGACGCCTGGCGAATCTTGGAGGTAAGGTCTATGTTCAACGATGGACTCCAAAAGCTGGTGCTGCTGCTGATGGTGATTTATTTCCCACTGGGATTCGAACCCAGATAAAAAGTCAAGAATTTGATTGCTGATTTTCAAGGCAGAACATTCTTACAACTCTCATATTCCCTATTTGACCTTGTTCTGCACCAGGCTAGACAAAGTACGTGGATATGAATAAGTCTGTAGTCTAAATAATAGTGGGAGGGAGATTTTATTTTACACCATAAAAATTTATTTTTAACAACTCTACATAACATAGATCAAATATTATACACAGAAAAATTCAGATCAAAATTCAGCTAATAACCGTAATCACGCTACGGATCGTTTAAATATCAATAAGACCGCATTTGTATTCCACCAATATTGTCAAATGCTAATCCAAGTTGGAGGCTAGACTTGTTTTTTTCACCTTGACAATAAGAACAAGAACAATCCCCACTCAATATAGGGGAGTAAATTATTCACTGTTTGTCCATGCCGTCACGTTATACCAAACCGATACACATTTCTGTACTATGATTTGAAATCCCGAGCAAGTCATTCGTAGGCTTCCCGATTACCGACTGAACTAAACTTGAATAGTCTTGATTATCAACGAAAATCTACTTCAAGAAGGAAGAGTTGTATTTACTTTGTTCGCCGGTCGTAACACTGGACTGTTCCACTATGAGTGTGTAGAGAGTTTGAATTTTTCTGAAAAAAAAACTTCTTGTCCATGTTTCAAACCCTGAACGGTAAATTCAGTATTTGTAATAATCGTTTTATTTAAACAAAAGAAAACATTTCAATCTAAATATATCCGTGATTTTTTTTCCACTGAGATGTTCATTTTTCCAACGAGTAGACCGTATGAAAGAATAGAACAGACGTTACATAGCAATGATTACCAAGTTAATTTTTGTGGCCATTATAACACTTGACTTTCTCACTCAGGGGTAAAACTTTTGCTGATGAAGTACCCTCTTTCAACCATTTGAAACTATGGACTGAAACAAATTTTCTATTATTTTTTTCTTTGAAGTTCGATAGAAATTCAAAAATATCCGTAGATTTTTTTTCACGGACATTAGATAGTCTAAACAGATAGTAAGCATACATGCAAATCTCTTCTCTTGTTTGTTTACGCTCACACATCTCATTGGTCAATGCACGACAACACAATTACGTCATAGATAACGTCAAAAAAAACTCTTAAGATTTCATTGAAACAGTCTGAGTTCAATTTAATCACTGTCCCACCACAGCAATATGTGACACAAGGTCGGGCTTAACGTGGGAAGAAATAGTACCTTACCCCCCAAAAATGGCTTCAGCTGACGCAGTTACCGTTGAAAAGACAACGTCACCTGCGAAAGCTGGGCCGAGTAATAATGGGAGAGCCTAAGGACGAGTCCAAAGGCCTCCCGATGCGCTTAGCAAACGCAGCCTCAGTGTAACCTCATTGGCCAACGTTTGCACCGGCGCACCTTCCACACAATCTCCAGCCCATTCAAAGGGCAAGTGTCAGTACCGACTCCTCGGTCTATGCCGTGGAACAGATACTACACTTTGATCCCGAAGATTGGGCCAGAAACCTGTGCCAGGTAAGTAAATATATAGTAAGCATACATGCAAATTTCTTCTCTTGTTAGTTTACGCTCACAAATCTTATTGGTCAATGCACGACAACATAATTACGTCATAGATAACGTCAAAAAAAACTCTTAAGATTTCATGTCTGATGACACATTGAAACAGTCTGAGTTAACTTGAAACTTAAAGAAAAAATGTAAATTAAGATACTGAATTATTTAAAAACAAATTACAATATAAAATAGCTCTTGGCTCCTTAGGACCGATCCATTTTTCATGGATATATTTCAGTCAATACATAATATAAAAGTTGCAGTAATCATCGGAACAGAAGTGGGGCTAGAGTTTTATCCTGCTGCAGCTAAGCTTTTTTTTTTCGAATAGTAACTTCCAAGTTTTATTTTGAAGAGCACAAACGCTAGTGAAAATTGTTATTGCTGGACGTTTGTGACTTTCTGAAGATCATTACTGTCCCCCAAGGCATAGCGAATCCTGAATCTATTATAATCATCAATAATTATGGAACTCATATCATCCATTTTCTCTGAATTGGAGGTTTATAAAGGAAAAGTTAAATTTAGGCCCTATTATTCCCGCATTGAAATAGAACAGTTGAATTCATTCATTTGCGGATTGATTGGAAGATAAGCCTGTCTGCTGCAGGGTTGAACACGATTCCTATTTCTATTCTGTCTGAAGATTATTACTATCACTTTGTATTGTTCATACAATGAATAAAAATTATGGGAAAAAATACTTCGAAGAATAAATATGGTAAGAATAAGTTTTATTTATGACATCACTGACGTATTCCTCGAGAAAATGTCTAAATGAAGTTAAAAAAAAACATCTAAAAACATCTAGATTGTGGTGAATCTAGATGTTATTGATAAACCTGCCAAAATAAGTTTCCTAAAAGCTCAAAAATTAGCGTTTTTAGATCTAGTGGAGAACTGATGCCAATTTTCAAGTCTGTAAGCAAAACGGTATGGCCAGGAGCGGTAGAATGCATAAACACATGCACATATAGAAAAAAAGGATTGAATCCTTCGTCACCTTTGGTGATTACAGTTCTTCGAAACATATTTTTCGTTAAATGTATTTATTTATTAGAATTAGCCCTTGTCTTTATGTGATATAAACTCTGTGGATATGTAAAAATCGTCACTCTGGGTCAGTTGGTATTGGAGTTGGATACAAATCAGTTGATCGTGAATTTTAATTTGCCAAACTCCCAGGGGTGACTTCATTATCGTGAATTTGTCAGACATAGGAATTTAAGACTTTTGAATTCAAGACGTGGATAAAAGAGAGAGGGGAAAAGAAAGAGTGATGCCGTGGTGTCAGGTCGTTGTCAAACTCCTACTATTGAGATTTTACTTTATTTCCGTTCGTCACAACAAAAAGTCAAAAATGAGCAAAGTATCGATTTATTTATTTATAAGAATGAAATAAACCCTTTGATATTTCTTCTTTCTGACACAAATTTTGGTAGGTATATAAAACTTGTCAATTAAGACCAGTCGGTAAGAGCCATGACTATGTATCAATTGGTTGTGATTTCAAATCACAGAAGGGGTTTGCTAATTTTTACTCCCCTAAATAAAGTCAGCTCCAGATTTGGACTTAAGTTGTTCAATATTAGATATACTTGACGTGAACCCGCAATTTAGAAGTACCACTTCTTCGATAACATATTTGATTTTTGAATTTCTTTGCTAATTGTCCAAAATTTTGAGAAGAGTCATTATCATTCCAAGAGTTGTTCATAGTCTTTGTGCAATTCATATTGTCACCACGACGTTTCGGTTGATTCATTCTACGACCTTCTTAAGGTGTACAATCCTTAAGGAAAGAGAGCTGTCTATCTTTATAGAAATTGGTGGCTAATATACCAACTGGGTCGATTCATTTCCAGCTTAGCTTGGTAAAGAGAAAAGCCGGGTCCAGGTGCACATCTGGAGATCTGGGGGTCCGAGGGTGTGGCTCGTTGAGAAGCACTCTCCAACATTTAGTACAGTGGTTTCCAGCCAGGGAGTGCACATTGTATAATGTTCGTTGAAATACTGTTCGGGCCCCTCTATTGGATTTAAAATAGTCCCAACTCACAACTCCATCTAGGCCCCTTGACCTGATGTAGTAAAATGGAAACAGGAAAATTATTTTACAATATGCTTCCAAATGAAGGGAATATACCCAACTTGAAAATCAGCATTCGAAATCCTAGCTTTCTACTTCGGTTCGAACATCGATCTCTTGTACTGATGGGAAATACGTTACTATCTCAGTACAACACAATAATAGATGAAGGACGAAGATTGTATCACACCGATCTTTAAAGTAAGGACGGCGTATGTGCTTTCAAAATCGTTTAAAATTAACTAAAACAATCAACACAATCAGCATAGGTTTTTTTAAGTCTTTAAGTGATTCTGGATGGTTTGCAGGCTGGCTGACCATGCATATGTCAAGTGTGCTGGCCGCAGGAATGGAGCTAGAGGCCTGGAAATTTAAACAGTTATTCTTTACTGTACCTAGAAAAAACGTTTTCTTGCTCTTTTTAAAGTATCCCCCAAGTTGAGTTTTTAGATAGGGGTTCAATTTACAAAGTAATTTGTGCTAAATTAGTCGCTTAGTTTGTGTACGACAGCGTTCACTCTTGTTATTTTGAAAAATCGGGTTTTTTTTAGTGATCCAACAAAAAGGGGAGAAGTAATTTATTTATTAATCACCCACAAAACGACGGACTGCTAAAAGACGTTGGTCATGTTACGGTTACTATTGAATGACTAAGTAGACCTGTTTTAAACTGGTGTCTATGATCCCTAACTGAATGGAATAGTCAAAATGGAAATGAGAAAATCGTGTACCACCAATTTTCAGAAAATTCCGAAGTATTTTGTTTTTCTTAGTTTCCAGATGGGTTTCTGGTTTGTGCTCATATTACTTCACGTGGAGCCGAATGTAATTGTTGCGTAGTTCCCAGTGAATTACTGCCCCCGCTCAATCATGTTTGTTTGGGTTTTTTTCTCTGGACGAGTTTGCTGAATATGTTAATTCTCTCTCTCTCTCTCTCTCTCTCTCTCTCTCTCTCTCTCTCTCTCTCTCTCTCTCTCTCTCTCTCTCTCTCTCTCTGGTGTTACGCTATCTCTCTTCTATTGTCGATTCGATGACTGGTTTTAAAAATCTCAGAGGGTATTTCATACAAAGACATTAATAAATGCACGTTGGTGAATGAATTAGCAATGCGTTCGCACTGTTAATTTATTTTCTCACTGCCGAAGGGAAACTGACCTGAGTTCAGCTGCAACAAAAAGTAATACACTTTGAAATAAAGGTAGATAGTAGCAAAAACTTGATAATGATTTACGATATTTCATCTGATGAAATAAATGAATTAATTGGATAGTGATTTCTGTGTGCCTTTTCTCTTCATTTCATAACAATATTTCGGTAAAATAAAATATCTTATTCTACACCTTCTTTCTTTTTTTGAATGAGTGTATTATTGAGGGGTCAATATCGCTGGAAAATCTAGCACATCGTTGAATCGTCTAAATCCCTCCGCAATGTTGTCCGAGTTAAATCTGTCTTCTGGCACTGTTTCATCTTGGTCGTCTGGTTACACTTCTCCAGACTCAGAGACAATCAGCTCAAGGAAGTCGTCCTCTGTTGCTCAGTGGGTCCACTGTTGATCAACTCTTGAGTATTCCCCAAGATATATATCCTGAAACCACTACCCATACACCGCGTTCGCCAAATCCTCGATCTATTCTAATAATGAACAGTGAATTACTGCCCCCGCTCAATCATGAGTTTGTGACTTGGTCCGCTGATCGAACACTGGACTCTTCCAGTAGGGAGAGGGGATAAGATTTTGCTCATAAAATACTTTTCCACTGTTTCGAACTATGTTCTACTCCCGTCAAACGAATTCAGATTTTTTTTTTTTTTTAACTTCTCAATCCAAATATATTCGTGATTTTTCCTACGGGTATTAACTAGTAGATCAAATTTTAAAAAATCAAGACGTACATCATATAGCAATGATTACCAAGTTATTTTTCTGCCTGTTGTTAATGGGTTCGATCATCAGTATAGCTGATCTGATACCAATTCATGCTACGCTACTGCACTTATATAATGAAGTTTTTCATTTCTTGGTTCGCTGTCCTTGACACTTGACTCTCTCACTCAGAGATAAGAATTTCTTTCTGATAAAAGTTCGTTTGTCCCGTCTTTTGGAACAAGGCAGTTTTTGACTGAAACAAAGTTACTGTAATTTTTCCTCGGTAAATAATTTGATAGACGTCTAAATATATCCGTGAATTCTCTCACGTGTATCTACTGGTATTTTTTATGACTTGCTCTTGTAAAGTTAGTAAACTCGTTCACACGTTCGAGTCAAAGATATTTCTAAGACAAGTTTATTGTCTCTGTCTTAATTGCATTAGAAGCCTTTCCAATGCCATATCTATATCAAGTTTCCGTAGACAGCTCGCGTCTGGATCTTCAGCTGAAAAAAATTTCGAAAAAAAATACGAATTATAACTGGTGTAATACAATCTCTTTAGATTCCATGAGCCAAACCGTACACAAAAATTACTAAACCAGCCTCTTCTGACCTGAAAGTAATACGTAGTAGGTTCGTTCACCTCCAGCCTTAAGAGAAAATTTTGCCTTTTCTTTCATCATGTCAATTGGGAATTCTTTCTCATGGCAATTACGCACCCACCAAAAAGATGGTATGCTCAAAATGAGATAAATATGGTTCACGCACATGAAGCTGTGTCTTTGCTCCCGCTGATATAATTGCACGGTCGAGGGTTCAATTTGCAATGTAAGTTTATGCTATATATATAATGCACAGTCGACCTGTTGATACCGTAATGGTAGGTAACCGCAGGAACCGACTTCGTTCGAACCGACTTCAAACGAAGTATATCCAGCAATTCAACATTTTCCTCGAGAGTCGTCACACTTTTCGACCTCTTGATATCAATTCCTGGAAACATGAAAAATGGTTTAATATTTTTGCTCTAAGTTCAATACCAAATGGAACAAAAAAGATTCATCATCATCATCATCATCAGTCTTTTAACGTCTGTCGTTGGACATAGACCTTCCCCAGGATTCGCCACACTTCTCTATCGTGGGTGTCGCAGTGCCAGTATTTTCTAAATTTCTCTAGTCCATCTCTCCATCTTGTATTCTGCCGGCTTCAGTTTCGCATGTGATCTCTGGGGAGTCGTGATGTCATGATGTCCTTCGGTTGTCTGTCATTCTTGCAATATGGCCCACCCGTTGCCATTTAAGTTTTCTAATAGATTCTATGATGTCTCCGACTCCCGTTTTCTTCCTTATATACTGTGCTGTCTTGTGATCTCCCCATGAAAGGTTGAGCATGATTCTCTCATGCGCACGTTGCTTGCTTCTCAGTTTGTAGGTCTATCTCTTGGTTAGGTTCCATGTTTCAGCTCCATTGGTGACTATCAGGAGGATGCATTGGTTGTATACTCTTCTTTTTAGGATTTTTAGGATCGACTTGTTTTTGAAGGTTGTGCTTTCTCTGCCGGAGACCTGCCATCCCAGAGTGATTCTTCGTTTGATCTTTTTTCTCTTTCGTGGGTTTCATATAGATTCGTTGTCCTATGTAGATGTAGTAGTCTACCTTCCCCAGTTTTACATCTTTGATTTTGACAGTGATGTCCTCATTTTCAATGTGATCGTAGTACATGATTTTCGCTTCACTGAAGTTCATGGATAGGCCGACCCTTTTGATTTCTTCATTTAGTTCATATTAAAAGAGATTAAATTTGGGATTAAACCCGAGATTAAACGAACATTGCGATCATTGTGTAACAGATTATGGGTATCAAGAAAAAAATTGCCTTAAACAATGGAAGCAATTTTCATCATGATCATCAGCTCCAACAGTTTTTAGTACTCATCGTGGAACATAGACTTTCCCCAACATTCGCCATACCTTTTTATATCATGGGCATCACGCAGCCAGCTCTTTCAGAATTCATCCAGCTTGTCACACCATCCTACTTTCTGTCGGTTACAATTTCGCAAACGATCTACGGGAATCCACGTTGTGAGTCGTGACGTTTAGCAGTTATCTGACATTCTTGCGACATGTCCATCCCATTGCCATTTTTTAAAAATTTCTATGATATCTCAGTCTCCTGTCTTTTCTCTAATATACTGTGCGGTCTTATGGTCTCTCCATGTGAGGTTGAACATGATTCTCTCATGTGTATGTTGCATCGTTCTCAGTTCAAGGGTCAATCTTTTGGTTAGGTTCCATGTTCCAGCTCCATAGGTGACTTTCAGTTGTATACATTGGTTGTATACTCTTCTTTTACGGATTAATGAGATTTGTGTGCCTTTGAAAGTTAAGCTTGCACTATCGAAAGCTTGCTCTATCGAGAACAACCCAACCTAGTATGATTCGTCGCTTGATTTCTTCTGATGATGATGATCTCATGGAGACTCACTGTCCTAGGTAGATGTAGTGGTGTACTTTCTTCAGCTCTGTGGGGTGTTTTTATTTCGATCATTGAGTCTTTGTCCCCAACATGTTTGTTGTGCATGACAGTTGTTCTACTCAAGTTCATGTCAAGGCCAACTTTTTTTCTTGTTTCATCTAGTCCGTCTGGCATTACTTGGAGATCGTGAAGGTTCTTATGCAAGACGACGATGTCATCAGCAAATCTGAGGTTACTTAGGTATCTGCCGTCTATCCTAATTCCTTTGTGTTCTCATCTTGGTTTCGAAAGATCATCTGAATATAGGCTGTGAAGGGTTTAGATGAGCTGGTATCACCTTTTCTCACTCTTTTTTCTAGTTCAAAGGGTTCAGCATTTTTATTCAACATTCTGCTGCCTTCAGTTTTAGTTGGTTTACTGAAGGGAAATGGTTAATGGTTGAGTAGCTTTTTCTGAAGCCAGCTTGATCCCGTGATTGGTTTTCATCTAGTCTTTGGCTGATTCGGTTGTTGATCACTTTGGTGAAGAGATTGTAAATGTAGTTGTTGAGATCTTTCGGCTTTCCTTTTGTGTATAACAGCATTACAATTGCAGTGTTCCACTCACATGAAACTTCACTTTGTTTGAGACATTAGTTAAATAGAATGGCTAGTTTCCTAGTGATGACTTTTCCAGCTTTTTTTAATGAGTCGATGTATTGAGGACAAAAATCGCCAATGTTCAAATCCATGAAATTAGATGTTCTACCATATAAATATATTGTCAATTGCTTATCTAAGTCATGGATTTTCAAGTTTTAAAAAAAATACATGAAAATCATCGTTATTTTGTAAATAAATAATTGACACTCTCTCTCTCTCTTTCTCTCTCTCTCTATATATATACATACATGTGTGTGAGTGCGCATGCTCTATTCCTGTAATACTGAGCGTTCTAAAAATAACACAACAAAAACATAAGAGAATAGTAATATATGAATATATATATATATAAGATGAATGAAGTTTTTTTTTCAAGGCTACATTACAGTTAGTACACGCTGTTTTACTCAAGTGAAACCTGTAATGAATCATTGAAAAAATATTTATTCCTATGACCGTTCTACACATGGTGCTGAGCAGTTTTTCGAACAGTGTATATGTATTGATCGACTGAATGCTAATGCATAAGTTCCTGCATCAAATATGGTGCTGGGAATTTATGCATCAAACCAATATTTTCCCTTTTTTTTTCCACATTTCGCTTTCTTTCCTTTCTTGATCACGTTTTTTTCTCTCAGCTTTCCCCTCAGTTCATCAAAAACCATCAACCAAAACTGCCAACATAGGTTTCTTCAGTTTTCAAGTTGGCCAGGCTGGTTTGCTAAATATATATGTATCACGCGTACAAGCTGCACTAATTGAGCTAGAGGGTTGAAAATTTAAACCTGTACTCCTTATCACGCCTACAATCTCTTTTGCTCTTTTGAACCCACCCAAAATTGTTTTTTTTCTAGAGAGGTCAATTTGCAATGTAATCTTATGCTAAGTTCATCCCTTAATTTGTGTCTGGCAACATTCATGCTTATTTCTTTTGAAAATTCAAATTTCTGTATTGATCACTACCCAACAAAAGGTGAAGTAACTTAATCATTGATAACCCCTTTTATCCATTTTTTCAATTGATCATCCCAAACACGACAGTTTTTTTTGATCGACCAACCAGACCTGTTTTATATTCAACCAAGTCTTATTCTAATTCCAATTCATTAGTTTATTAGTTCTGCCTGAGTTCACTTCATTTAGGATGCGTTGTCTTCTTCCGCCGAATTAGCATAAAGCAACTAACGGTGCACAGAGTTCAGTCCGGACAACACAACCATATCAAGCCTTCATTTTTCACTTCCGCGTCAAAATACAAGAAAATAATTCCAGTATCGATTTTTTTTATTAATTATCCCGTAGCGTACTCCCCAATCAAACACTCCCTTGTAACCACCAAACCCATTTTACGAGAATACCATGAATGAATCAACCACAATTGTCCGGACGAGGAGAAGGACAAGAAAAAGGAAGAAGAAAAAAGGCGTGTTCTTGTTGCGCCTGCGTACTTGTATCAGAAGAAGGCGGACAAACATCAACGTAGCTTTACTGCTGTCAAATATTGATACAGTATTAAGCAAGAGTTGTTTCCGGTGCGGAAGATTTCGTCTGCAGGCGACAGGTCAACAGGGAATCCATTTTGTGAAGTACTTCGATTCAATGGGAGTTGGCTGGAGTCGATATCGGTGATAGAAATCCGATTCGAAAGACACACCCCGAATAGATATTATATGAAATAGTTAGCCTGAATTATCTATCTATCTATCTATCTATCTATCTATCCAATAGAAATCATCAACCAAAAGTGCCAAAGAAGGACTATTCAGTTTCCAAGTTGGTCCGGCTGAGTGGCCATGTACATATCTATCACACGTGAAAGCCACACTAAAGGAGTTACAGGGCTGAATATTTAAATATTTACTTTTTATTATGTCTTGTGAAAAAGTTTGATTTGTTTTTTTTTTCAAATTCCCCCCAAAGTTTTTTTTGGTGGGGGTTCAATTTGCAATGTAAATTTATGCTGAATTGGTCCCTATTTTGTGCAAGCTCGTTTCTTGAAAATTCAGACTTGTCAGTGATCCAACTAGAGGCGAGATTAATTATTCATTGATTCACTGATTACCCTTTTTCCAGTTTTTCGATTGATCATCCCAAATGCTGCCAAAAAATGTTGGTCACGTTGATGACTGACGGAACCCGTCTATCTATCTATATATATATATATATATATATATATATATATATATATATATATATATATATATATATATATTTGTACATCTATAAAAAGAAGTAAATATTTTAATTTTCAGTCTTCTAGGTCCATTGATGCATGACCTAGAGATAGGAATTCAGCCATAATCACTTAAAAACTGAAGAAACCTATTGGCTGCTTTGGTTGACAGTCCCTGATAAAAAGGCTTGGTGAAACCTCCTAATTACAAGCCCATCACTTCGAAGAAAATAAGAAAACTATGAATGCTTTACTTCAGTTCGTCTTCTATGGCATTTTTAAGACAATCCAACATATCTGTGAAAGCCAAAAACAATAAAACTTTGAATGAACTGAAATTTTCTGGTTTAAATTTTCTCTCAACAAGAGACAAGACTGATTAAGCTCATTCAAGTATTGTCACCGTCAGTGTAAAACCCTAATCGATTGGTTGGCCTACAGAGTACCGCCTTGGTTTTATCCCTTTTTATAAGGGCGTGAGTGTTTGTGTTCAAACGCTCTTGCCAGTTCAGTTGTGTGTACGCAAATGAAAATTGACATTAGGAATCCACTTTTCTAAAAAAGGAATTGTTAATAACATCACATTTCTAGATGGGTTTTTTCCGTGGAAAACGACAGTAATGTTATAGATAGAATTTATTCTGACCATATTTATTCTTCGATAGATTTTTTTCTTACATGACTTCAAGTTTTTTACTTGTTCAATTATTGACCATGATGGCGAGTTTGCCATGGGTTTTGATTGTATTGCATTATCATTGCACGAGAGAGGGACATGTCTAACTTTTCCAAAGAAAACTTAGAAAAAAAACTATTGTGTGGGAGCTCTAAAAGCATTTGAATTCGACGCAATAAAGAACAGGTTTTTTAATTGTCTGATTTATTTATCTTTTTAATCAATCATTTTTGTTCTTTGAAATCATTTTTGTTGTTGGGGGGAATTTCCTGAATGCTAGCGATTTGTTAGAATTGACAAGAAGCCCGACTTTCTGAAGTGATTAATTTGCAATAAAGCCTGATCTCTACATTTGGTGTTCTTGGGCGATGAGGTAGATACAATGGTAAGACAAGGGTCTGCTTCCGTTCTGCGGGCGAGGTGGCTGAATTACTTAAATGACAAGGCAATAAAGATGATGATGAATCAATGGATCTATATCTGTTAATCTACCATCGACACACACGTATATATATATATATATATATATATATATATATATATATATATATATGTGTGTGTGTGTGTGTGTTTTTGTTTGTTGTGTGGATCTGAAGTGATCAAAATGCTGATGCAAGTGACAATTGGATGGTGGAGAAAAAACATTCGAGAGAAAAGCGTGAGTAACATTTCGAAAAAGAGCCTCACCCATCATCAACCATAAAGATAGAAAACAACACACCCTACTTCTACCCACTCTACATAAGTCAACGCCCATCCATTGAATGCCAGACACTACCTCTCCATTCTAAAAAAAAATGCAGTCAAACGAACCTTTCCAGAGAACTTTTCATCCTGGTCCCTCCTCCCGCTACCCCTTTTTATCTAGGACAGGCCTAACACTCACAAACGTGGATACAAACATCCCCTGACCTCTCCTCTCACAAAACCTTTTTATTTCAGACCAAACTTGACTTTCATCTTCAAAGATATAAACATTAATTATCAAACAACCCACAACATGAAAACATCCCCATTTCTTCCCTCAGTCTCAAACATGGAAACAGCATACAATGTTCTTTGTGCCGCTGCAAGTTTCTCATGTCGGAATGCGTCGATACATCATCATCATCATCATCAGTCTTTAATCGCCCATCGTTGGACATAGCCCTTCTCCAGGATCCGCCACATTTCTCTATCATGGGCGTCGCCAGTATTCCATGAATTTGTATAGTTCATCTCTCCATCTTGTATTCTGTCGGCCTCAGTTTCTCATGTGATCTCTGGGGATCCATGTTGTGAGCCGTGATATCCATCGTTTGTCTGCCATTCTTGCAACATGGCCTGCCCACTACCATTTGAGATTTTAACGGATTCTATGATGTCCCTGATACCTGTCTTTTCCCGGATGTGCTGTGCTGTCTTGTGCTTCTCTCTATGTGAGACCCAGCATAATTCTTTCATGCGCACGTTACATGTGTTCAATAACTCCTCACGAATTGTCATAGAGATACACCTTACAGATTGTGTCTGAGCTAAAGTTTTATAACTGTTGCAAAGTCCACTCTTAGTGAACTTTGCAATTAGTTTTTTTTTTCTTTTCGCTCTTGATGACAGAGAAAACACATGGACCAATCCATAGACATGGTCAAAGTAATTGATTCTCCCGAAAATATGCATACAAATTTCATGAACAATGGCAAACCTTCTGAAGTTCATGTGTAGGCCAACTTTTTTGCTTTCTTCATTTAATTCATCTAGCTAGTCATTGGAGGTCGTGTAGGTTCTCTGCGAAAAGGACGATGCTGTCTGAAAATTTAAGGTTGCTCAGATATTCGCCGTCTAATTTGATTCCTCTGTTCTCCCAGTTCAGGTTTCGGAAGATTATCTCGAGAGGTAGGCTGTGAAGAGTTCGTGTGAGCTGCTATCACCTCGCCTCACTCCTTATGGAAGTTGGGAGGGTTCAGAGTCTTTATGTAGCCTGATAAAAAATTTGCTGTGATTGTATACAGTACTTTGACGTATACAGGGTGTACACCTTGTAGGGTGATGACATTCATGACCATGGGAATTTCTACTGAGTCGAACGCCTTCTTGAAATCTATAAATGCTACAGCAAGTGGCATGACCAAGTGATGATAAATATTTTCGAGATGTAGTACCTGTTCTCCTCTAAATTTTTTCTCTTCACATTCCAATTGTCACTATCATCAACGTATATATATATATATATACATATACATATATATGTGTGTGTGTATGTGTTTGTGTGCGTGTGTGCGTATATATATATATATATATATATATATAGCTAGCAATCATGATTTATCTCTCATTCCTCCATCTCCTTTCAATATCGACCAAAATAAATAGATATGAACAGGCTGAGGCAGATGTTCACACAATACAGTACATATGTGCGTTCGTGTGTGTACTGCTATATGAGTCGCTACCTGAAAGCATTCCTTGCGTATATACCATCAGCAGTAGCCATTACGAGTCCAGTGCTGGACAAAGGCCTTTCCCATCTCTAACGAGCCTAATTGCGCTAATCTCTGTCATGTCTTAACGACAAACTTTTCAATCTCGTCTCTTCATCTTGTCTCTCGTCTCATCCTACTTCGTTTATTGTCCCATGGGCACCAATCGGTTAGCATTTTGCCCAAATTATTGTTCATTCTTCTCACTATGTGCACATCTCCATTTTTGTTTCTCAAATACATTTACGATATATTTCACCCAGGTCTTCTCTTAGATCCACGTTGATCTTTTTCTATCACCAAGTATCATTCCTAACATCACTCTTTCCATTGTCCTATTGAGCTATTCAGAGTTTATTTTTGTTTTGTTTTTTTTCGAGTGGTTTTGTAAGTTGCCAGTTTTTGCACCTGTACGCCATAGCTCGTATCATGGATTGATTGTATTTTTCCTGTTTTAAGCATATTTGCAATATGCTTTCCAGTATGTCTGTATGCATACCAAATGTTTTCCAGCCAATCTTTATGTGCAATCTTATTCCATTTTCGTTGCACTTTCCCGAGCTTTATCGCCTGACCTTGGGAAATGTATTCGTTAACTTCTTCTAAGGCTTCACAGTATATTCTTCTGGACTTTTTGGGGACTCAGTGACTCATTGTTTCGTTCATCTGTAGCCCTATTTTTAGCTTTCTCTATTCAGATTACTTAACATGTTTTGTAGATCCTCTGCAGTTCCTGATATTAATGAATTATCATCACATTGCCTTAAACTTGTTCAAATATTTTCTGCAAATGTTTACTCCCACGTTTTCCCAGTGTTTTTAGGAATGTGCTTTCAAGATTTGTGTTTCTATATTCACACTCAAACACACGCACACACACACACACACACACACATATATGTGTGTGTGTGTGTGTGTGTGTGTTTGGCAGCAATCTTTCATTATGCATCCAGCCATATATATATATATATATATATATATATATATATATATATATATATATATATGTATATATGTATGCATATATATAATGTTGGTGTGGGTGTAGGTGTTCATAGACTTGTATGTGTACAGGAATGTTTATCAAAGACTGAAACCAATTTATTTGGTTTCCCTCGCCTATGTCCGAACTAAAGTACAGACTCGCAGTATCAAACTTGTGCAAATATGAATTTTTGAAAGAGTTTACACAGAATACAAATAGAGTAATTCGATCTATCAAACTCTTGATTCGAAAGAATTGTGTCAAAAAGAATTATCTCCCTTTATGACAAGGACAAAAATTTTCAAGAAGAATCTTCCGGATCAATTCATTAGTTTAGAATTACCGTTGTCTCCACCTCAGTAGATAGATAGATATGAACAGACCGAGATATATGTTAACAAACCGAGATAGATATTCAATGAAATGAGCATCATATCGGTGACATGGAAAGTTCATATTTATCCAAATTGGAGAGAAACAAAGATGGTATGAATAAAATAAGATTCGTAATAAGATGTTCCACACTTAACTAGATACAAAGAGAATGAGATCCAGAATGAGAACCAGACGATCCCAATAATCCTAAATAGAAGAGTGTACAACCAATGCATTCTTCCGATAGTCACTTATGGAGCTGAAACATGGAACATAACCAAGAGACAAACCTGCAAACTGAGAAGCATGCAATGCACACGTGACAGAGTCATGCTCAACCTCACATGGAGAGATCACAAGACAGCACCGTATATAAGGAAGAAAACAGGAGTCAGAGACATCAAAGAATCTATTAGAAAACTTAAATGGCAATGGGCAGGCCATGTTGCAAGAATGACAGACGACTGATGGAGATCACAACTCACGACATGGATCCCCAGAGATCACATGTGAAATTGAGGCCGACATAGAGAAATGTGGCGGATCCTGGAGAAGGTCTTTGTTCAACGACGGATGTTAAAAGACAGATGATGATGATGAAACAGAATGAGATACCAACTGTATAATGTAGATACGAGGAGGATGCGTTCAATTCAAATAGAAGGAAGAAGATACCCTATTATATAGAAATGGACGGGATTATATAGATATATACTGGAAAGATATGAACAGGATTAAATTGATAGATAGATAGATAGATAGATAGATAGATAGATAGATAGATAGATTTCTATTACTGAATCATGGAAAAAAATCTATTTTTTACCCAGGGATTTTGTGTTCGCCCTGTCTGCCTGTTGGTGACAAGCTTGACTTAGGAAAAAAGTCTGGTAAGTCACTCAATGGAAAAAATTATGCAACCAAGGTCTTTTAGCATCACGTTGTGTTTTGGGGTGATCAATAAAAAAAATTGGAAAAAAGATGATCAATGGACGAATTAATAATATCGGCAGCCAATACGATATTGTCTGCTAATTTCAGTCTACTCTTGGAAAAAACGTGTTTGTTTTCTTAGAAACCATCAACCGAATCTGTCTACATCTCTGTGTCACAAGTAAACGCCGCACCAAAGGAGGGAGAGGTTCCTTACTTTGTTTTTGGAAAGGTTGACGTTCGTTCTAACCGATTTAGTGAGCGTCGCCCAACAAAAAGCGAAAGAAGTAATTTATTCATTGATCTTTCTTTTTTCAATTTTTCGATTGATCACCCTTAACACAACCCCAATGCAACCTAAAGACGTTGGCAGTGTGATGGTTTTCTATTGAGTGACCAACCAGACTTCGGTGTTTTTTTTGTGAGTAAAGCTGACCACTAATTAGTGAATGTGCAAAGTCAACGGGTAAAGAATTTTTTTCTTTCATAATTCAGTAGTGAAAGATTCCTCGCCCCAAAACTCAGTAAATAGTTTTATTCCTATCCCTACCTATATCAAGCAGTTGGTTGACGAACGACGGTTATATCTATTTATTTGTTTCTGTATCTGTCTGTCTATCTATCTATCTATCTATCTATCTTTCTGGAAGCCTGGTCATTTGTGCAAGCTGCTCTGTAACTTGGGCTGTAAGAATTTTTACGGCTGTCCGGAGATCAAATCCTACCCTTAAACCTACCCTTTCATTTTCCCCCAATCGCTTAACACCGTATTTGTTATTGTTTTCTGTGCACTCTTGTTATATTGATAGAAGTAATATCATCTTTTTTACTTCTATTATAAATTATTGTCAACCATTATTGTTAGTTATATTGTTAATTCTTTTGTAAGAACCTGGCGAGACTAAATCTTTGATTCACTTTTCTATACTTGTCTTGTGTTCAATAGAATTAGCCTCGAACCAGTGTTGTCTTTGTTGAGTAAATATTAACTTCAATTTTACCCTCTTTAATTTTGCAGGTATGCTCGTGGCATCTTCAGCGCAGATCGGATGCCAGGGCAACAACGACTGTCACAACGTCGCCGACGAACAGTCGCTCTTCAGTTCGGAATCCACAGAAGACAAGCGAAAGTTCAATCCCTGGGGTGGCAAACGAGCAGGCCCAGTTTTCTCCGCCTACGACGAGACCCAACCAGAGGACCTATCCGAACACTCAGCCGAAAGTAAGAGATCGTTCTCTCCATGGGCAGGCAAAAGAGAGGCACAATCCGGCTTGGGTTACGTCATCCGCGCACGAAATGGACGCCCCGACAAGAAAAAGACACGATTTCACCCTTGGCATGGAAAAAGAAGCGGAACATCTTTGGGACCTGAGATTCCAGAAAGTCTACTGAAGCAACTGGTTCTTGAATATATCGATTTGGACAATAACAAACTCTCTGATAAACGAGGTTTCAGTCCCTGGGCTGGGAAATAAGTTACAGGTCCCTTGGACTAACGACTGAACTTAAACAAAGGAAGTGGCCGTCTATTAAATATCTGTTTACAAGCCATGTATAACATCAATAAACATTTATGT
>OY735231.1:38612905-38617905 GCA_963457665.1 Thysanoteuthis rhombus | reverse complement strand
TACATTACCATCATTTACCAAGTTTAGTTCAGTACAGACCGGATGAAGGACGGAAGATTGTATAGTTCAATCTACTAAATGGTAGGGAGGACCAATCCGCCTTATAAATCAGTATTCGAAATCCTTTTACCTTAGTTTATCACTGACTATTCACGCCTATAAGAAATATGCAACTATCTCAGCCCCTGGTGTAGGAAAGAGATTAAGGAGAATGTGACCAGGCAGCTAATGGTGATCTTGAGAATGTGACCAGGCAGCTAATGGTGATCCCCAGCGGAGTTCTTTGAAGCAGACAAAGAGGCTTTGCCCTAGGTAGGCGAATGTTTCCTTCAATATTAAATGGCTGGATACTTTCCGGACAGACCTCGTATGTATCCCTACATTTACATTTATAACACTTTTTTCTATTGAAGTTTATGTACGCGTAAATCAATTTGTTATGCTTACAGTCATGTCCAATTATTAACAAAATAAGAAAAATAAACAGTATTTATTCAGACAGTTTAAAACGAAAGAGAAATAGGTTTGGTTAGTCACTTAATAGAAACCATTATGTGATTAACGTTTTTTGGCTGAATGCCGTGTCGGGGGTGATCAATCTCTTTTTGTTGAACAGTGGTCACTGAAAAGTCTTAGTTTTCAAAAAAAAACAAGTGTGAATGCTGCTAGACGCAAACTAACATAAACTTACATTGCAAATTGAATCTAAAAAGAAGGGGCTTCTCAAAAAACAAAAAGAAACGTTCCTAGACATAATACGGTATACATGCTTGGATTTTTAGCCCTTTAGCTCCATTGGTGTGGACTGTGCGCATGATACCTACATACATACATAGCCAGCCAGACAGACTCACTTAAAAACTGAAGAAACCTATGTTGACAGTTTTGGTTGTCGGTTTCTAAAAGACGGAAGCTACTTTTTCTTGATTGCTTCAACATTCGCCCTGAAGCTCCTTCTGTTACTTGAATCATCTTTTTCTTCCTAAGAGCTTCGATTCTTTGTCGCCTAACTCTAATTAGAGAGACAATTAAATACCTTAATGGTGGTATCATACAATGCATCTTCACCCCGAGGAAACCTGCCGCTTATCGTAGGAGCCCAAGTATCAGTACCATGTTTTCGTTCGTCTAAAATCAGCCATTCTCGATGGTTCAGCTGAGAGGGATTGCCACATACAAATGGATTTTTCTTTTTTTTTTTCAAATAGCCATTTTTCGTTTTAAGACGGTAAAGTCAACGAATAAGGGGAGGCTAATCCCCACTTGATTAGTCACAATTTTTTATTGCAAAGAGACATAAGACTAAAACTCACAAATATCAATTCACTTATTGAGAATCAAATCGCAAAGCACTGATACTCACCGGTCTTATTAAATAAACAAAGTGAGCAAAGTTTCGAACATACATGGATCAGGAAAGCTGACTGAATATCCACTTAACATTTCAACTGAGTGAATAGGCAATTGGCACACACTGTAAGCAAATATATTTTGAATTATATCGAAATCAAGAAGTTTTCTTTCCTTCAAAATCCACTGAAGTAATCACTAAATTAACCATTTTTCATAGAATCCTATATTTCTATAACGACTGCTTTATTCCTGGAAAATGTTTAATTACACGGACTAATTATTTTCTGACGGTTGTCAACAGTCATAGCGGAATCAAAGTTAGTTTTGGATTTTTAAAAATATCATTGAAAGCCGTATGAAAAAATCTTTTAGTGCGAAAAGGTAATGTTCTGTTTTTTTATGAATAACCATCTGCTATTTTATCGCAATTTAAACCAAAATCAAAACTTCAAAGAAGATATTTGATCTCTTCTTTTGACAAACATCGATCACGTCAGTTAATTTTGGGGTGGCAAAAAATTACATTGAGATCAGTCTAAAGCCATTTTCAAGTACGAAAAAGTGATTTCAATTTTTTACGATTAAGTTTATGATATTTTCTTAAAACCAAAATTGAAACTTCAAAGAAATATTTAAATCATTGCAATATGTTTAATTTAATATAACACACGCACTATATATATATATATATATATATATATATATATATATATATATATATATGTATATATATATATATATATATGTATATATATATATATATATATATATATATATATATATATATATATATATATATTATAAATAAATATATATATATGAATATATATATACAAATTTATATATATTTATTACAAATATACGTATTTATATTTGAAGTTAATATCTATTTGTAGATGCCGGAATAGACATATCAAATATTGAATTGAAACATAAAGTTCACTACCAGTCTGAGTTAATGTTTAACACGAAATGACTTAACTTAAATTTGTCATTGGATGTTCATGTTTTTAATTTATTATATATTTATATAGATATATAAATCGATTAAACGTGGGAATCGGGTCTATAATCTATAACAATGGATAAACCTTCATTTCTCTTATTAAGCTCATCTGATAGACAATGCAATCTAGACCTGCATATTATTTATATACTGCAGGGAATTACTTACACTTTGAGTTGAAATGTGTCAGATAGAGGAATTGTAATTATTTACCTTGCAAAACATTATATGAAACTACAATATCTGAGGTGTGTTTATTCAGATTACAAGTAACTACTTTTGCTTTCAACTTTTACTTGAGGGTGTTTTTCTGCCTTTTGTGTATACAAAGTTTCATTCGTTTGTTTAATTAAAAGCTATTGTTTGTTTATGCATTTAGGTATGTGTATTATTCATAAGCTATAGGAAATTACTTCCCCTTGTAATCAGGCCTGCATATTCATTCACACACACACACACACACACACACACACACACACACATAAATATATATATATTAGCACATAAAAAGGAACCAATGAGCTGTATTTGATTTTCAACTGAGGCTGCTTATACTCACTTAATACTACTACTTTTTGGAAAGTCATGAAATTGTATATCTAGCTATTCAATATCACCAGAAATATCGTGACGAAAAGGTCTTGTCACTTGCATACCAAGATACTCACTGATGAGAGAGAAGGTAGGCGAGCACTTGGGTCCACCACATACCTTCAACTATCTCATCGCCAAAAAAGTGGATGCAGTAAAAGTTACACCCTTGTCAACCAGTCATTATTATTGTCATATATCTTCACATCAGGACATATGTGGTGGTTTTCAGATCAAGTGACTGCAAGCCTGTTCAAATATCCAGGACTGCCTTCAGTATTTTCTTGGGATTTCAATCATTTTATGACCGGTACTGCCTCACTTATATTTACCAATGTCTTCGCAAGAGTCTTTACGACAGTGTGCGACAGATGGTTAGTATTACCGCTCTTGTTATCTGACTTCAGCCTTTCCCATGCAAGTTCTTCATATGTTTCTATCTCCTGGTCCTCTTTCAGTCTTACTGAATTATCTTACATTTCTTTCGATATCAAAATCCACCCAATTCTCTGTAAAGACTTTCGGGACAATTCTGAACGAATTTATGGCCTCTGTTCTTTCACAACATACAATGGAACGTTCCCCTCCTGGACCCCTGCCTGGGGAACGCGTATGGAGAACCTAGGATCCCAAGTCTTCAGAATCCCCCGGACATCAGCTTGGCTGCAGTAGCCGTCGGAAGGACGTCGAATTGGGCGTCAGACCGTTTTGAGGGGTCCCCACTCCCTGGTTTTGAATCAGAGTTGTTCTTCTCCTTGACTAAGATAGAGAGCCCAATCGGCCCTGCTATTTTCTCCATAGCGGGAGAGGGAGAAGAGAAGGATTCGTGTTTTTTTCCCCCAGGGCCATAAGTGCAAAGTGGACATAAACAGCCCCGACTGGAGTTTGAACTGGAGTAGCCAATCCGTGGAACAATTCTGAGTGTGTCAATTATTGGTACTACTTTCATTTTCATCTTTCCCGGCTTCAACCTCTTCGCGCAGATTCCTTGTATGTTTCGGTGTTACCGACTAAGTGTGCTGAAACTAGGCTATGCCTTGTAAACCACTAGCACACTTCCTCCGGTTCCCGCTCACTATAAAATATGACCCCAAGGAGGAGCAGGAGAAAAGAAAGGAAGATTATGAAGACGGCCGTTTTATTGTTGAGAAGAGCTACAATTAAATATATTTCTAAAGACTACCATATTTTGTGGCATATAAAGTGTCCTACTTATTTTAGCCGGGAATATCAAGGAAAAAATGCATTTCTCTGAATCCTTCCACTTGTTGACCAGTTTAATTTTTTTCTAACTCTTCCTCAAATCTGGACATTAAGGGAATGGACAACAGAGATTATTTTCAAGTCTTGAGCCTTTTCCCAAAGGGGTTTTATATGCCTCAAAATATGGTAGTTTCTGCAGCAGCCACCTTTCTGCGTCCGTCGTTGGTTATAGACCTTCCCCAAGACGGGCATCGCGGAGCCAATAATTTCTGACTTCGTCTTGTTCGTCAATTATCCCTGTTCCATTCTCTCTCTCTCTCTCTCTCTCTCTCTCTCTCTCTCTCTCTCTCTCTCTCTCTCTCTCTCTCTTATATTCTCTTAATCATTCTTTATCTCTTACTATCTCTTCCATTCTCTCTATCTCTTTTCCTCTCTTTGCACCTCTCTCGTATTTGCTCTCTTATTATTCTCTTTTATTTTCTCTCTGCCTATCTCTCATCTCTTATTCTCTCATTCTCATCTTCTTATTCATATTCTCTCTCTCTCTCTCTCTCTCTATCTATCTCTTCAACGGAAACAATTGTCTGTTGTTTTTGCAATAGCCCCAAATTAGAAGGGTCGATGAGGCTCATGGCTGCATGCATTGTGGGGCCTAATTTTTATTAATCGTTGGTCAAACGGGGAAAACCATAAAATAATGTCAACCATTACTTTCCAAGTTTACAAAGAGCAACGATAATCTCTCTCTCTCTCTCTCTCTCTCTCTCTCTCTCTCTCTCTCTGTCTTCCTCTCTATCTTTTCTGTCTCTCTCTGTCATCCTCTCTTTCTTTTCTATCTCTGTCTCTG